>JAYEVE010000138.1:0-112442 GCA_036346375.1 Guadua angustifolia
ATAAATAGTTGCGTAGCCTTCCCAATTTATTAACATAGCAAGTAAAAAGCTAGTTGTTCTTTATGTGATATATCACTAGACTCATCACCTAAATTGCATAGGGTTCATACCGGTTCTTCAATAATTTTCTTTCTAGTTTCTATGGCACAACATTGAATAATTTGCTTTTAAATCTCTGGGCAAGTTAAAGTGCAATTACGGAGCATTTTGCAAAACATACTTTTCACTTCTTCACTATTTGTTGCAAGAAACTTCAAAACTTCAAAAAAGTTCCCTCTATTGCTAGACTCTTCGTTTTCATCATGTCCACGGAATGCCAATCCTTGATGCAAAAGAAACTTTATACATCTAAGTGAATAAGTCAACCTAATCTTGTAAAGGCGAAGATCCTTATCACTCCACTTCTCAATGTGATAATGAATTGCTGCATTCGGATTCACAAAGCCACTTTGATCTCTCTTGAGTTGCATTATGTGTACTAGAACCCACATGTTTCAAAAATGCTTTTTCTGGATGTTTCCAAAAGAGATGCAATGTCTCCGTTCCTCTTCATAATTCAACAACTCTACAAACAAAAAAAACAATGCATCAACAAGCAACTCTCTAGTCTCTAGCAAAGTAGCAATTATATTTGTTTCTATTCTATAAATCAACTAGCAATCTTGCACTCAAATCACATGTAGGATCAATATACACTAATATAGCAATCAGAGGGGGACGAATGATTGCGCGGAAGCTAAAACAAATTTTTATTGATTCTCAAATCACCCCTAAATAAATTATAAAAAACTGCTTCGGTTTCAGCAAAAACAGACTGACACATGTTAACTAAAATAGTAATTTCTGAAGATCCAACCGTTGGATTGATGTGAAATTTTAACTGTAGAAACTAGATTCAATTTCGAAACTAATCCAATAAGAATAAGATCAATCGAATCTACAGATCTAAAATTATGACCTTCACAAGCTGACTGTATAAGATAATGATGAAAATTGATCAAATCAGACTATATTGAACCGAATCTACAGGATATGCCGTGTCCCACCCGGCATACCCTGTAGATCCACCCCTGCTTTTCTCTCTCCCTCTCTCTCCTTTCTCTTGTTCGCCTCATGCAGTTGTAGTATTGCATTTTCCCCGTCGCTAGATTTCAAGTTTACTCTTATTGTTTCTTATAGCCAATGTACGCAGCACTTTTTTCTAGGCGAATGTACGTAGCTGTTATGGGCAATATTGCCCAGAGTCCATTTCAACGGTGGTCGTCCAATTAAAATCAGGACGGGAACAGGTAATTTAGGCACACAAATGAACATGCTATTAAAATTTCTGCAAATTTCCTGGGTGTGTAGTGGAGCGCAAATTCCTGCAAATTTCTTGCTAGTCAACCATTTAGTTTTTGCTGACTCTTATTATCCCAGAAGTCAGAGAATTAACTTTATTACTTTTTCCTGTAAAACTTGCTCGTTCCTTATGCTATTTGTTTTAGTTTATTTTAAATCAATTCCTTCTCATCAATTTCCTATTTGTTTAATAAAATGTATCTAATATACGTAAATTATTGGCATGCAGGTATTTAATTATTATTGATGATTTATGGACTGAATCAGTTTGGGATATTATTGATCATGCTTTTCCAGAGGGTAGTCGGAGCAGCAGAATAATAACAACTACACAAATTGAAGATGTTGCATTAACATGTTGCTGTTATCGCTCAGAGTATGTTTTTGAGATGAAACCTCTGGATTATGATCAGTCAAGAAAGCTATTTTGCAACAGATTTTTTGGCTCTGAAACGGATTGTCCTCAACAGTTCAAAGAAATTTCAAACAAAATTGTAGAAATATGTGGTGGTCTGCCGCTAGCAACAGTCAACATAGCTAGTCTTTTAGCAAGCCAGCCTGTCATATTATTGGAGCTATGGAATTATATATGTCGTTCGTTAAGCTCCGATTTGAGGACAAAGTCTACTTCAGAAAGAATGAGACAAGTACTAAACCTCAGCTTCAATAATCTTCCTCATCATTTGAAGACGTGCTTTCTATCTTAATATGTATCCAGAGGGCACACAATCTGCAAAGATGATTTGGTGAAGCAATGGGTAGCTGAAGGTTTTATCGATACAATTGAAGGGCGAGACATGGAAAAAGTTGCAGGAAGCTATTTTGATGAACTTATCGATAGAAGATTCATCCAACCTGTCGATATCAACTACTCCGATGAGGTGTTATCCTGTACAGTTCATGACGTGGTACTCGATCTTATTGCATACAAGTCTGTGGAAGAGAATTTCATCGTGGTAGTAGATTGTTATCGAAAGAATGTGCAACTTTCTGATAAAGTTCGTCGACTATCTCTCCGCTTTGGCAATGCAAAATATGAAAAAATACCAAGAGCTATCAGAACGTCACAAGTTCGGTCACTTACATTCTTTGGATTATTTAATTGTATGCCTTCCATTACAGAGTTTAAGCTTCTTCGTGTTCTAAACCTTCAATTATCCGGACATCGTGGTGGCGACACGTTAGACCTCACTGGAATTTCTGAACTGTTTCAACTGAGATACTTGAAGATTGCATGTGATATCTTCATAGAACTACCGAACCATATGCGAGGGCTACAATATTTGGAAACACTGGATATGGATACACAAGTCGTTGCTTTTCCAGGGGATATTATACATCTCCCACGCTTGTTGTACCTCCGTCTTCCAGTCGAGACAAATCTATCGGATTGGATTGGCAACATAAGATCTGTCAGTGGGCCTAGCCTTGGAAAGCTGACCAACCTGCATAGTCTTCATCTCACCTCTTCTACACCGCCTTCCGACCGTCTGGAGAGAAACATGGAAGCTCTAGGCTCCTTACTCGAGTACTTGGCAACCTGAAAACTCTAACTCTGGTTCCGAAACATGCTGTGGTTTCCAATGCTTCAGAAGTAATCACTTCCTGGGACGACTTGGCACCTCCCTCCACCTCCAGAGATTTGAGTGGTTGCAGCACTGCTGCATATTTTCCGGAGTTCCTAAGTGGATTGGAAAACTTGACAACCTCTGCGTTCTAAAGATTGCAGTAAGGGAACTTCTGAGGAACGAGGTTGATATTCTTAAAGGATTGCCTGCCCTCACTGCTCTGTCGCTGTATGTGCAGATGGCACCCGCTGAAATGATCGTCTTTGACAATGCGGGATTCTCGGTACTCAAATACTTCAAATTCAGGTGCAGTGTACCTTGGCTGAAATTTAAGGCGGGTGCAATGCCTAATCTTCGAAGCTCGCTAAGTTTCAATGCCCTTGGGGCATTTGTCAGGCCTACTATACCTGTCGGTTCGAGCATTTGTCAGGCCTTAAAGAGATCTCTGCAAAAATTGTGGGCGCTGGTGCGAAAAGAATCTGGTGGAATGTCTGCAAAGTCGGCATTGAGTGGCGCCATTTGGATGCATCTGGGAAATCCTAAGGTCAACGTACAGTTTGTAGATCGGATGTTTGGTGGTAAGGATTATAAGAGTAGCGGGACATAAGAAGAAGAACACATGACTCTGCAAAAAAAAGCGGAGAGGTGCTTCCATGCTTTCCGTTTTCACAGTTGTACAAATATTATTAAAGCATGAATGAAGGGTAGATAGTGATTACTTACCCTTTCGCTTGCTTCAAGATTTGTGCAACTTATATTAGGAGAAAAGCATTGAAGCACTGCTCAAAAAAGATCCCAGAGGAAGACTGAAATGAACAACATGGCAACAAATGTGTTCACATGGTTTGCCTTTATCTTTATCTTTCTGTTAGTAGCTAGCATATGTTTATCTTTGTGTTAGTAGTTAGCATATGCAGTCTGGAGAACTTCCAAGTTAGTTGGATATGATCCG
This sequence comes from Guadua angustifolia, assembly GCA_036346375.1. Classification (NCBI taxonomy): domain Eukaryota; kingdom Viridiplantae; phylum Streptophyta; class Magnoliopsida; order Poales; family Poaceae; genus Guadua; species Guadua angustifolia. Next base: position 3,862 of record JAYEVE010000138.1, read on the forward strand.
TTTGGTTTAATGTAATCTGGAGTTAGTTTTGATGCTAATAAATAGAAGAGAAAAACACAGAAAAGGTGCGGCAAGTTTATGCACCACAAAATAGCTTCCTTCTTTGATTCCTTCTTTGAAAACTGACACCCTCCCGCCCGGCCAGTGCGATCCCAAGGGGAGGGTGGGCTGGCTTCTACCGCCGACGCCAGAAGTTGATGCTTAAGGGCCTCCTCGAGTGGCATACCTACAAATGTACGGTTGCTCCAGCTTTTCGTAATTTAACCTTCTACAATTCTTGTGTATTGACTATTTTTTAAAAGGTTTTAAAACTCTGTTGAAGAGCTAGCAAGGCAATGCCTCTTGTGCTGAACTGAAAGCTTTGGTTGCTTTGTGCAGATTGGTATTCTTCTGTTTGCCCAGGTCAGCTGTCACTCCTCTCCACAACCATCCTGGAATGACAGTCTTTAGCAAGATACTATTTGGTTCCATGAAACTGAAGCCGTATGACTGGGCTAGGACTCCTGCAGATAGTAGTGACAGTAATACACTCAGTACCACAGATGGTTAGTTGCTACCTTCGTTTTCTTTTCCTTTTTCTGTTTAAAAACAATCCCCATTTTAGTGCTTAATCTGCTGATCTATTTCTTGTCCTAACCACAGGGGCTCGTTTAGCAAAAGGTAAATACAGATGCTGTTTTCGAGGATTCAGCTGAGACCATAGTTCTATACCTGGAAAATGGAGGGAATTTGCATAGTTATACTGCGTTGACCCCTTGTTCTGTGCTTGATGTGAAGGGATTGCTCATATAATCATATTACGACAGGGCCCCGACGGGCATCATCATTCTTTTTGTTCCCCTGTAGAGCTGTACGCAGGCGTTTTTGAAAGTGATCATGTACCAAATTTCAGGGTGCCGTTTGCTTGGTTTGATGAGCAGGGAAGCTTGTCCTTTTTGCCTGTTCATTAGGGGCGTACCCTTTGTACATGTTTGAAGTGCACATCTTTTGTTTCTTGAACAAACAAATGTCTACCATCATCTTTGAAATGGTCTTCATTACTTGCCTCTCCTTATGCTCTTGATGTGCTATGCAGTGTGAATTACACACTTCTTTTTAGGGTCTTTTTTAACTTGCGCTAGCGTCGTCTTCTGCCATTGGCAACTCTCAGACCCTGATCTTGCACTGCTTTTGAAGATTGAGTTCTGTTTGATGCTCTTTACATTAATGGGATAGTGTTAACATGTCAAGTATCTGTTACGAAAACAGAGTGGATACGGTCTAATAGTCTTGCATACAAGACATACCAGCAGTCATCATTTGTGTAAACCTTGCATATAATTATTTAGATATGTATCTTGTGTATAACTTATTGAGTACTCCGTGTGCTTATTTTTGCAATAAACATCACTCAGTTGAAGAAGTGGAATAATCAATACTGGCTTTGAAGGAGAAGTATCATGAATAAGTCGATTACTAGGATTTGAGCCCAATTGATTGCTTTAGGCAGGTCGATGGGTCACTTCGGGATTTATTTTATTTTTCTACTGTAATTCTTTATTTCTAGTGTTTAAGCCATACTAGCAGAATGAGTGTAAACTCGATCATAAGAACATAACAATTATTTATTTATCAAACTGAACCCGCTTTCTCCTAATTTCGTTGTGTATGGAATATATATTATTTATGTTATTACTATACACACTAATATTATTCTAGACTAGTGCAGTATATACAGATAGGGTTCCGACAGCCTTCTATGCAAGGGCAATGCCCAAGCTCCGAACACGCAGGGGGACAGACGAGTCCAGCAGGAGAAGCAGTAATCGACGGTTTGGAGGAGGCCCAGTCATCATCATGCTGTTTTTTCGGGAGTTTTCCGTTGTCTCAGGACTCAGGACACCAATTTTTGGGGATTTAATCCCGTGCAATGGGTAGGAAATTCAATTTGCTTGTTGGGCTCATCAAGTTGGCCCATGAAAAGCCTCCTAAACTATAGGTGGCCAGCCGAATTTTTTATTTAATATATATTTTTAATCGTTTTTCAGAACTAGTCGCCGAGGAAAAAATTTCAAAAATAAACCTCGCCGTTGATCGATCCCTCTGCGGCGACCATGGACTGCCTAACCAAAACTTAAAAAATATTAAAAATGTACCGACGCCCATGGCGGGAGCGATCGATGCATATAATTTATTTTGAAATTTTTGTTGTAATTTGTTTGTACAATTGTTGTATTGAATCGACGAGTTAGAAAAAAACTTATTGTCATGTAATGAACCGGAAAAATTGTTTTAGTTCGTTAGTAATCGTATCTCACTTAGGTATTTTCGTAGCCTCGAAGGGTCCGCCTAGTGCGGCGAAAAAATACGGAGAAAGCAGGCGGGCTACATAGCGTGGGTACCACTTCAGCGTGCCGAGATGGCGGACGTTGGCCGCATTTTGTTACCAAAATCGGAAAAGGCACTCGCGCCACGAAACCACGAAATCGTGGCCACTTGGGTGTTTCGTAGCCCCACAGAAGGACACGGTCAAAAAATACGGAAAAATCAAAGGGCGCTACGCAATGCAGTCTGACTTAATCGGGCGAGATGGCCGGACGTTGCCCGCATTTTGTTGCGAAAATCGGAAAAGGCATTCATGCCCCGAAACCCGGAAATCGTGGCCACTTAGGGTTTTCGTAGCCCGGACAGCGGACACGGTTAAAAATCGGAAAAATCAAGGGCGTCCTACATAGCGAGCTCGACTTAAGTCGGCGAGATGGCGGACGTTGCCCGCATTTTGTTGCGAAAATCGGAAAAGGCACTCATGACCACGAAACCATGAAAACTTTTACGAGGTCGAAAATTTTGAAACTTTTATGGAGGTTCCTGATAAATGAGTGATTTTACCATAAAAATTTCAAATGATTTTAATATATGAGGAATTTTTAAAATCAAACAATACATATATAAGGGCACATACAAAAGTTCGGATGATAAAATAAGCGATGATTAGATTATATTATATTACATGGGCATTTCAACATGGCGAGGTTAATAAGGAAAGCACTGTTTCGTGGTGGAACAAATGATCGTTCGCCTATCGTCGACCGAATGATGTCATACATTTTCGCATATTACGACGATTGTAGTATTGCGACCAGTCATCGGACACCGCTCAATCCCTACTATGAAAGAACTCCATGGGGTTCCGATGCTCAGTATCGCCCATTGGGTGGCCTATGCCGTACGTCTCGGTGTATAAGACTTAAATTTTGGTTGTTCTTTATGTGGATTCGCCTCCCATATGGGCATGTCATCCCGATTCCGCGTCCCCTATGTTAATACCACGGGTTCCCGGTGGTCCACTGAACGTCGAGGATTTGTTGCGTGGTGCGGACCTCGACCGTTGCTTCCCTTGTCCCTTCTTCTTGAGAGGAGGAACCTCTTGCGCCTCCTGTTGTGTTGGCGTTATGCGGAGACATCGGAGACGCCTGCTCTATTTCGCTCGCACTCCACTATATGGTGCGGGAGGTGTGTGTTGGGCTTATGCTTGGACACCGAGCGTGCCTGCAGTCAATGCAAGATGCCGCTTTGGTGGTTGCATAACACCGTAGACGACTCGGTCCAGCTTTCAGGCGGTAGTGGCACCACGGAGAGGGTTGCTCCCCATTATCCCATGCCGGTTGCTGAGATGTGGGTGAGTGCGTCTCCGGTCCACCAGTTGAAGTACAAGACCGTTCATCCTCGGCCAAGAGCACCGGTAGAATCGCCGTCGCTAGATCACCGTGGCGGTATCAACCACGCCTCAAGGCCATGTACGCATAACGTCGGGGCTTGGTGGCCCTAGAGGAGGTTCCTCCGTGACTTGAATGTCCTTTTGAACTCCGTGCGATGAACTGGTTTAGCACTACTACTTTGTGAGTTTAACATGAGTCGTCGCATGAAACTCACCGATCGGTTGGCCCTTGCACACCGCCCTTAGCTCTGGTCGATCTAGAAAAGATACATATCCTGGCGGCCTCTCCCACGGGTGAAGTTCTCGGCGAAGCGGGTTTAAGCGTCGTGGCGGTTGTAGAAATTATGAGTCGCGTCGTTCGCCCGTCGATCCATTGGAAGAAGCAACACGGTCCTTGTCTGAGAAAAGAAAGAACGAAGCATGAGATAGTAGTGTTACCGATTGTGTGGACACCATGAGGTTTACCTTGTAGGTGCGGGCACTCTTGAGAGTGCTGGGCGTCGCTCCATGGGTAGATTGCTCAATCTTCGCGGTAGGTTGCATCGCATTTTGGTCGGGCAACTCCGCAGAATCGGCGTCGGCCATCGGCATCCGGATATTGAGCGGGATGACTTCGCTTCTGAAGAGGCGCAGTAAACGACATTGTCCTCTCTCCTTCCCTTCTCTCTTGTTCTTTCTTGTTCTCTCGCTTGGGTATGCAGGGCGTCTTGAGCGAAGCTTTTAAAGGGTAGATATCGCCTGGGTATGGGGTCGCCCATTTCGGCGATATTTACCTTCGCGATGTGCCTCCGACATATCGAGGCTATCGCCCATTTCGAGCAATTACCTTGGAGGCAGTGTGCCTCGACATATCAGGTATCGCCCCATTTCGAGCAAATTTACCTTGGGGCGTGTGCCTCGACATATCAGGCTATCGCCCCATTTCGAGGAGAAATTTACCTTGGGGCGTGTGCCTCGACATATCAGGCTATCGCCCCATTTCAGGAGAAATTTACCTTGGGGCGGTGTCGTCCTTACATTTTCACAAGAGCTATTTTTCATCGTTTATTAATATCCAATTATATATTGTCGAGCTATCGACGTTGCTCGACGAAGTTGCGAAAATCGAAAAATAAGTGAACGACATGGCTAACAAAACATAACCTCACGCAAATGCAAGCACTTAGTTCAGATAGTTAGACAACATGGTGCTGAAGATAAATAAATTACAAAAGTACAAGCTGTATAATAAATCGATCCGCGGCGCCTCTGATCCTTTCGGTGGGAGTGCGTGAGTGGCGACGCGACGGACGACCCTCCTAGCCGCCACTCCCTCGGGGTAGCGTCTTGTGTCGGCGTCGGGTGTTCTCTGGGTGGTGGCCCGTGCTCCTCGGTGGACATGAACTGGTCCACGTCGAAACCTGCATGCTCGTCAATGTCGTCGTACCTCGAGTAGTCGACAGCACCGTCTGTTGTCGCGAAGAGCACGGCCGCTCACCCCACCGTGCACGGTTGCGGCGAGAGCGAGCGCCGCGTACCCCATCGTGGCTTCGCGGTCGCGAGACGAGCGGCCCGCGTCACCCCACGGTGCCCCTGCGTTTGTGGAGGAGGACACGAGGGCGCGTCTTGGGTGACGTCGGGCGATGTGAAGCGAACTTCATTGGGCGAGGTGTGGGCACGCCCACTAGGCGGGAGGTCTTGGTGCGGGCACCGCTCGGCCCCGGCGTGAGTAGGCTGCATCCGCCCCATCGTGGCGCGCCACCAACTAATTGTTTCCGCCTGGCGAACGGTCACGACCGACGTCGCTCGAGGCCCGCCAACACGGACTCGAACTCCCCGTACATCGCCTGCAAGGCGTGCTGCAAGTAATGCCCGCTTGATATGAGTTAATTTACATAAAAACATCGTGTAGGGTTTTGGGGTGACCCTTACCGCAACGTTCTCCCTCGGGACATCTGTGAGGTGACGTCTCGACACCGATGCGGGATGGGACATACTACCTGGTGTGTACCCAACCCTAAGCCGAAGTCGTGGCGCAAACCGATCCATGTAATCCTCAGAGCGTAGCGCGATCGCCGGTCTCGTCCCACCACTCTGGGCCGCTCGTCCCCTGCAGCATCCACGGTACCATGCGCGCGCAAGAGAACGGAGTGCCTCTGCATGCCCGACCGGGTCATCTGCAAAGCAAAAAGCGGCAATTTACATACAACATTCATTCATTGGAATGGTAAGTATTGTGCTCAGACACTTACTTGTGCGCGGCACGTGAGGCGGTGAGTAGCTGCGGGAAAGTCTGGAAGAGGCGAATGCCGCGCACCGGTGCGGCGAGTACCTCGACGCCAGTCAAAGGAGGACCTTACGGGTGAGCGAGCGATGGTCACGCCAAAGATAGTCGGACAACCCGTAAGGTGCTCGGACTGACGTCGCAGTGCATGTACGGTGTCCACCGACGTCCTCGGCGCGACTGTCAAACTCCCGAACGAACTGCGTGGTACGACTTCTTGGTCTGGCTGGTTGGCGTACACCATTGCGGAATAAAAAGTAGTCGTCTTATTAAAGTGTCCAAATTAGGGGTTATATAAAGGGGCATACGTCGCGAACCCATGAGGCCCATAGTGGGCGGTCGATCTGGGGAGGCCGTGCAGTCTTGTGAGTCTGGCCTGGTCAACCTCGGACCTCAAGGAGAAGTGCTCCGGACCACAGACGCGAGGTAGAACGCAGCCGTCACAGCGCTTGTTTGGTTACCTTGGAGACGACCTCGCAGACCAGACCATGCTGCGTGCGACGCAGAGCCACGACCACGCACCATCGTGGCCTAGCGGCAAAGTTAGACATGTCTGTCGTAAGAGATTTTAACGAAATGTGTTACCGTTCGCGGGTGTCGGCGATAACCGGCGAACTTCGATCAGTGCCGGTCACCGTGTCCCGTGCGAGGCGGAACATGTACCAACGAACAGACTAGCGAGTCGCCTCCGTGTGTCGTGCGAGTCCTCCTCGTCGCCTCCGGTGGAGATGCTCACCGCAGGCATTGATGCAATTGTCACCGCTCGGTCGTATCCGTTAAGTTGCAATGAGCGAGGTACTAACCGTGAACTGAGGCGACCACGCTCGGACTCCGTGCTTCTCATCTCTGTGGGCACGACGGCGGCTTCGGGTGTCGGTCAAATTTTACCCTCTTGATTTGTAACGGCGCCTACCATGTTTTTAAATATACTAAATATTAAATCTCTAAAATATTACATACCGCAAATACTAAATATTAAATCTCTAAACATTGCGAATATTTCTACTATCCAATCCTAACTAAATTATTTTTCTAAATACTACAATCCTAATAATTCTAAAAACTACATTAAATCTCTAAACATTGCCTAATATTTGTACTATCCAATACTAACTACACTTAATTTCTAAATTACTACATTTCTACATTTCTACACATTACAAAAACTAAAATTTTAAAAATATTACATAGAAATTTACGGACTTACCTTCAAAAACCGACAAATATTCTTTTCCTCTTTTTTCTTCCCTTCTTTTTCCTCTCTTTTTCTCTCTTTTTCCTCTCCTCTTCCTTTTCTCATTGTGTTGCTCTCGGTTTAACTCATGGCGCAAATGAGCCGTGCTTTCGCGTCAAGCCATTTAAAATGAGTGGCGCCTACTTTTTAGGCGATCGCCCTGCCGGCGAACCTCCCGAGTCTAACGTGTCCCTACTTCGGTCGAGCGTTCCCATTCACAAGCGCCACGTTAAGACTACGCCTTCTCGCCCGTGCAGGCGATCGCCTGCAACTAGAAGCGGAGGGTAGATTTCAAATTTTTGCCGCGCCGCTTAGTTCTGAAAAAAGCGATTAAAAATAAATATTAAATAAAAAATTCGTGGCCAGCCTAGCTTTGGTTTGGGATGGCACATCGATTGAAGGTGGTCCATCAGACCAAAAGCAGAAAGGCCTAGCCTATATAATTTGGGCTTTGACTGATGACATGAGTTATGACCTTATCTATGACTCATATGCTGGGGATTGACTCCTGGTATAGACAAAAATAGAGACAGATCTTTATGGGTGTGGCTGTTATTTGTTAGGCATTTTGGTGTTGTCGAAATGATCTTTGTTTGAAAAGCGATATGCTTCTTTATGGGCGGTCTTTAGGGATCCTATTGGCTGCGATTCTAGGCGTTGTTGCAGCGTGAGGATGCAAGGAAAACATTAGTTCAGTGCACACGATTGGAGGTTGTTGCAATGAAGCTTTTTGCCAAAAACAGATGGAATAATTACAATAGACTTTGCTATCCTTAATTTTTTTGTTTCAATATTCATGTAATGTTTGCTCCCCATTAATTCAGCTAGATAGCTGAAAAATGTAGTAAAAACGGGCTGTGTGCTTATGCAGAGGCTGGAGATGAATCCATTGTAAAAAAAAAAGTTACGACCTCACTGGAATTTCGATAACTGTTTCGACCGAGATATTTGAGTGTGGAACTTCCGACCCAGATGCGATGACCAAGATCTTATGACATTGGCAATCGAAGCGTAGCTGCACCTCCATCAGATGAAAGGTGCAGAGCCTTGGTGAGCTGACCAATCTGCGGGACCTTCATCTTCCTTGTTCTAAAACTGTTCTATATTGTAGTTCAAAAGGTTCCATCAGAGTCATGTGCACAAACTACTGCATCTTTCTCTCTTCAATTTTGGATCTTCTATTTTCTGATGCATTTGTTTTCCTTTATAAGTAACAGATTCTGGGAAAAAAATTATCTCGGTGCAAGACTCAAAAGTCCATCTCGTAGAAAATTCCAGAGAATCAAGACGGAGAAAATTGAGGAAGTTTTAGCCTCTCGAGAAGGAAAGACAAAAGTCAATGTCTAGACCGGCTGGCCAAAGAAATAGGAAATGCTTAGGACGAAGACAAAAAGAACTGGGAGTAGATTCCAAGATCAAGAAAGGGACTCAGTAGAAGATACAGACGATAGGTGATAGTAGGTAGGGGTTTTCCTTTTTAAAAAAAAAAAGCTCCTTATTCTTCTTCTATCCCTTTCCGTATCCTTTATTTCTTTACTTTACCATCCGATACGCTAGTTGATCCTCTACTGTCAGATGTAATAGATTTGTAACTCTTGATTTGCTAAAATCATACATGTTGAATTTTACGAACTCACGAGTGAAGTATATCGATATCCTAATTCCCAATAGAAAGGCGAGCGATTTTTGAAAGAAGTCGTCAATTCTCTCTCTATGCATATGTAATAAGTAATAATACGAAGAAGCTAGTGGATACAAATAGCTATTTTATTAATCTAGTGTCTGGTTTTCCAATAAAATAGATATAAATATATACGAAAGGGGTTCCACGAAACAAATGCGATGCAAATGTATTTACTTGTAGCAGGGTCTCGGTTACTGTAGGGGCGGCACGTGCTATAGCAACTGAGTCCTGTAGCGCCACATTTTGAGTCATGTATCTTCCACGTCAAACTCGAAATATATCAAATAATATAATTGTATCGACCGGCTCGAGGAGATCTTCGCAATGGTGCTGTTTGTTTTGACATGTGATATTTCTTTCTTGAGTTTTCCATATGCATCTTCACTTCTGGTTTGTACAAAATCAAATATGAGTTTACATTTAATTAAATAAAATAGTAGCCTATCTCTAAATATAAGAAATAAAGACCCAATTAAACTACAGTTCACTTGGCAATATTTACTAACTCAATAATTTTTTCCAGTCAAATAGTATATTTAACTGAAAATTGTTTTCGTTGTTCTATCTGCGTCACCTTCACCTTCAATCTTGAACATTATTACTTTTGCGCTCTTGTCTGTTTGATTTCGACCCCAGTTTCGATGAGAGCTAAAATGTCGTGAAAGTCACTGTTAATATCCAGAACCTCAGCACCTTGGTAGCAATCCCTACTTATTAACTCTTTTCTTTCCCTTTCCTTGGCATAACTTGGCATCCCTCAGTTTGTTTCTTGTATATATTGATGTGCTGTTATTTCGGTCCAATCATGTCTTCACGCACCGGTCCGCGCCACGGGGTCCTGGCTCTGGAAGCTCGCCAAGGCCCACGTCCTAGCTCACGACTCCGGTACCACCGGTGGTCGCCAGCGGTAAGCTGCTTACAAGTGATGTTTGATCACTGATCACATACGGTTTGTGATTCTGTCACGTCAAGCTGATGAATTCTTTGTCGGTGAGGACCCACTGCTGCGTGGGCCGTACATCATCATGGCGAACCGTCGGTGAGCAGGATGCACCCATCTACCGGTGCTGCACCGCACTTCCGTTACGATGGAGATCACTTGCCGGCGGAAGTACCTCATCGAGAGCACCTTCTCTCCGAAGTACTCCATGGAGCTCGCTTTCGGCGGTGTCACGACAAGCTCTGGCGGTTCGACATGGAGGCCACGCGTAGACCTCATCCGAAAGTCACGTAATTAATGTCGGAGAATCATGAACCATAGTCGGTTTGGGCGTCTTGCTAATTAACCATCGATCGCTGATGCTTTCAATATAGGGAATGGCGTCGAGGCGGGGCGGCGAATGAAGCTGACCATAGAGGACTACCCGTGCATGCCAACGGTTTGGTGTGGGATTCGATTAAGAGTGGGCCTCCGACTTCGTGGCGCCTACTACCGTCGGTGGAGGACATCGGCGGCGACGAGGAGCGAGGCTGGTGGACCGAGGTCGCGCCAAAAGGCCACGCCGCAAGAAGAAGGGCGAGCCGTGGTTGCGGTCTGGACTCCCGAGAGCTGATCGAGTCGACCACCATCATGTGGGTCACGTCGGGCCCTGCGCGCGGTGAACCGGGCGATACCGCCGCCGGTACTTCCCGAATAGGCGGCGATCGCGGAAGAACATCCGGTGGAGGGGAGGGCGTGCGGAGGACATGGAGAGTTCTTAGCCAAGCGGAGGAGGCTCTGTTGGAGTGTTCCGTCGGATCTAGGCCACCATCGTGATAGCGGTCTTTGGACATCTGTCGTCCTTTTCGCGGGCGAATGCGTGGGCGAGCATCGGAGGCGGCGTGGACCCTGAGCCGATGGTCAAGGCAGCGTTCGAGTTATGCGGGAGGATGAAGGAGATCGAGGGTATGTGGACCCGAGGAGCAGCGGCGAGGTGAGAGCAGTCGCGGCCGCGTCGTGCCATCTGGTACGCCGCCCTTCTCCGGGCCGGGGTCACGGGAGGGGCATCCCGAACAACATCTCCATTTGAGTCTGTCTTGATGAGAATGGAACCGACCTGAGATGTGCATAACCACATGTACAACTAGCCCTATTTGATATAGCTAGATCTCGGCTCCATCGAGATTTAAATTAAATTATAGGTTAAAATAAAGTGAATTAAGTTTATATTTTAGTTTAAAATATAAATAAGATGATTCATCTAAACACTCTTAATATATCAACAATTCCGCTCTGATTTGGTAGACCTAGGAATACCAGCTCCACAGTCTCTGAGATCTGATGGAGTGAGTGTACAAACACACCCTTAGAATGAATTCACTGTTTGCTCCACTAGCTACGGACTTGCAAATTCACTTGTGCTCCAAACTTCATTCTCAAACTAATTCATTTGAGTCTGCAGTTCTAAAGTTTTAACTTCAAACTTGGGCTCCATAATTTGAAATGTAGATCGATAGTATACAAGTATGCAAACTAGACAGAGCACAATCTAAGATGTAGGCTCCATAACTTCAAATTAACTTGGCCCTAACAAGAACAGCGGCAGCCATTTTGGACCATTGTTACCAGATTTGCTATAAATCCCGTGAACCTCGAACCGGATTCTTTGAACTAAATTAAATTAGGTACAGGGTTCATCTTAGCAGCGAAACCTAAAAAAACCAATGAAGTGTGAATCTAAATCTTATATCGCAACTTGACGAACCACGTTGTTGTAACTATGGTTTGAACATGGCCTTCACAGGCGGCATCTTGACCGAATCGCGATTTAATTCCATAAATCGCTAAAAAGAAGGAGGAGGTGGAGGTGTGCGCACGCATGCATGCGAAGGAAGGGAATGCATGCAGGCGGAATTGGTAGACAAAACAATTGTCAATTGTGCATATATGCATTCAACGGAGAGGAATCGATCGAGGAGATGCACGCATGCATGCCATCCAAGGTAGTCAAATCATATACTACTATCCTTGCATGCATTCAGGTAGCCCAAAGGAAAGGTACGTTTCGGATCATCACACATGATTTCAGGAGACAAGGGCTCTGGCCCACACCACATGCATGCATGCCCACCCGATCGAGCAAAGGCAGGCAGGGCTCGTGCGTGCAGTGCAGCCACTCGATCGAGTCCATGCATGAACCTTGATGCTTCCTACTCCGACCGATATTTCTTTTAATGATTTGTACTCGGACGTTCGAAAATTTCGGATGTATTGTAACTTTTTTTATATCGTGTAACATTTCTTACCAGCGCATGCAACATTTTCGCCCGACAAACGGTAAAATCGCTACTGATAAATAAATGTTGCAAGCGTTAAAATATGCATCGCGGAGAAAAAAATATTGCAAGAGATGTCATAAAATAAACGGTATTACGTACTCGGACGTCCGAGCGCTTTTTCACCCATATTTCTTCGATGCCCTCCATGATCCTCGTTAGCGATGGGCCATGCAAAACGAGGATCAAGCCTTGGTTGACAACCACGCTTGGTCTCTCGTTCCTTTCACCGACGGTGCCAACGTCGTCGTCACTGCCTCCTCCTCCTCCTCCTCTCGTCAGTTTACACGCCATGGATTAACGCTCTGGGCCACTCAGTAGCGGCGGCAATAGTCATGCATCGATCCTCCCATTAAATCAGATGCAGCTCATGGAAGGGGGACCTCAAACGGAATTTGTTCTCAATTAAGTCGTAATTAATCTTGTGTAAATGTACACATGAAGTGTTATGCGTCGGAATCCTACACACGAAATATTGCCAGAAGAACATCACATCGAAGCCGGAGACATGCATGGTTCATGTTTGCACTGCATGACGGAACAAAGATAACAGGAAAGTCGGTTCTTGGACTGGTACTGTAGATCAAATAGTCCTAGCTGAGTAGCTGGCTAGCTAGCTAGCAAAGACTATATGTTGTTCGTCGGGCCTTGATATGGCTGAAGATGACTAACTCTGCTAAATTCAGAATCCTGCATGCGAAATTCCTAATCATTAATTGTCAAGCTCTCACAACAAATGCACAAATTTAAAATAATGAGAATATTTATCCCTTTCAGGTAGGTTGACAAATTTGAGCTTGACAGTGATGTAGTAATTTTTCCAAGAGTTAAGCAAGTCTATCGAATGACAACACATTAATAACTCCAAAAAATAAAACGCATAATAGCTATGCACATTACTTGAGAGTTACATGTGTCACCAGCCCAGCCATTAACAGATTACACTTGAACGTAGATATAGTTAAATGTCAATATCTTTTAAATATTTAAATTAGATACATGAAAATCATATGTATAGGTTTATATTGAAAAATACTTTCATAATATTTAATTTGATTGCATTTTATAAAAATATTATAATGAAAATTAATGGTTAAAGTTATATTTTGGAGACTATATCGATGCCCAAAACGACAACTATTTTTTTGCGGAGGAGTGCTTTTACTGTCCAAATTTATAAGGCGTATTTTTAAATAGTCTTGTCGATAAATATATGGTATATTTCATATTCTAGTGTCAAATTAATGTGATGTTCTTTCTGTAACCCTAATAAATATACATCTTTATTTTATATTCTTTACATAGATGAGCTAAATATAGTGTTTAGTTATAATAATTAAAGATAATGTACTTATTTTTAATATCTTTTTAGTCTACATATGTAAAAAATACTACTTGTAAACTTGACGGAGAAATAGATCTCAGTGGCAACATTTGCAGTGACTTCCACTTTCTGCATACGGTGGGCAAATTACTATGTTATTAAATGATAGGCATCTCCGCTCCAACAACCCACTCGGTATCCGAGATAATAAATACTCTCTCTGAAATATATGTCGATTTTTAACTTTGCACAACAATTAAGGCTAAGGTGAAATTGAGAAAGGTCACAGTGAAAATGATTTAGATTCCTACTTAATTATCTTGAAAGATTAATTATCTAGGGCACGGACATCCTCATAGAGGCTAGAGATGTAGTCGAATTCGGGTCGGGTTTTACAAAACCCGCCCGACCAAATCAATTGAAAAACCCGATCCGAACCGAATACCATATCGGGTAAAAATCTATACCGAACCCGGCGGGTACGAAATCCGCGGTACCCGCGGTTTATGTCTGGTGGAAATAGGTTAGGTCGGGTGTGGGTTTTGCAAAATCGACCCGACAAGAAACCCGAACCCAAAAACCGAGTCAAACCCGGTGCGAAACCCGACCCAAACCGGTGAATACCGGAACCCGGCAATCTCGATAAAGTATATCGGTATTTGGTACAATGGGTACCATGGTGAAAATTAAAATCAAACCGACCGAACCCATTTGGTGCAGGTGAAAGAACCCGTGGTAAAATTAAAACCGAACCCGACCGATCGGTGCAAAACCGTGGGTACAGAACCCATGGTACAATTACCACCCTAATAGAGGCCCATCGGCGTTGATGATGTGACTTGGTAGGGAGTACAAAACACATGGGGAGAAGCACTAGGTTCGCTCCACCAACCATGCACCACCTAAACTCATCTTTATTCTGCTCTAACACATGCTTAGTGTTTTATTTAAACATCTAGTACACATCCGCATTATCATATCAATGACAAAATGATAGCTACCTCATGGTTACGTATACCCCTAAGCCTATTTTGCAAAAATCTCGTTTCTTCTAAATTACGGATAGGTCCTTCGAATTACAAATAGGTCTTTCGTGATTTTTGTGAGACAAAGATATACTTTTTCTTCGCGTTTGGATCCTGGCGCGTATTTTCTGAAAAACCTTCCGTTAAATTCAAATCGCGAACATGCCCTTTTATAATTTTTCAGGATAGCGAACAGGTCCAAAAATTAACAAACAGGTCCCCCTTCTTACGTTCGAGTCCTTTCTCCGTTTTCCGGAAAAATGTTTTCGTCACCAAAATAACCCGGAAAAAATGTTTTCATCACCCAAAAACCGAAAAAATGTTTTCGTCACAAAAAACAGATTAAATCGAAGGTTTATAGCACATGGATTTGCCAACGGGTCATAATCTGCGGGTTTTTAAAATGTAGATTCATCTGAATTTATAATGACTCATAGATTAGCGGCGGGTCCTAACGACCCATTTTTTAGCAAACACAAAAACAAAAACAAAAAACGAGGTTCGTGAAGGTTGTGGTATTCCACGCAGGCCGTGATCTTGACGGGATTTGGTTCGATAGGAGGCGTCTTGGTAGCTAAACCTAGCGAGAAACCCTAGGGACTCCTTGTGGCAAACTTTGGTATCTCGAACTATGGTGACACAAGTTTTACGGAGTTGGGCCCCTTTAGTGGTATGACCTTACTTCTGTTGGATTGCTTATCGGGGTGTTGAGCGGATGCAATACAAAGCTAGGGAATTACAAGTTCTTCCTTGGGTTCTCTTGCTATGCTCTTGCTTGTTTTCCTCAACCTCACGGTTCTCGACCGTCTCTCTCTATAAGTCTCTTTTCCCATGCACACGGAGGCCTTATATAGACCGAGGCTAACGGGGTAGGTAAGGAGAGTCATCATCTTGATCCTACGCATTTATCGCCTTGTGATGTCCGTTCCTCCGGCCTCATTAAATGCTTACGGCGTGCCCTTGCGGTCATGGATGGGACCCTTTGCGACGGTAGGTGAGGCGTGGAGAAACGGCTAAATTTGATAAACTTTGCTATGGCGTGCCGGTTCGACATAGTGCGATAGTGGAAGGAGCCGGCCGAAAATACACCGTTTCACCTTTGCCATGGCGAAGACGGCAGGCGTCCTTGCCGCCGTCAAACACAAGTGGCGCGCCCGGCGAAAGCGTGCTTTCGCCCTGCTTTCGTCCGGACGCCCGTAGGCAGCGCTTGGCAATGTTCGCCCGCCGATTGCAGCGCCACCAGGCTGGCGCTGGCAGCGGCGTGTAACCCTTTCGCCGGGCGCCATAGGCACGGCGGAGCGTAATCGCCCGCCGTGCAAACGCCCGCAGCGGTATTTGGCGCCCGTAACGGTATTTCGCCTCGCCGGACGCCCGTGAACGGCATTTGGCAGCGGCCGTCGCCGCCCGATTGCCGCCGCCACGTAGATGTACTTTTATGCGGTGGAAAGTACCCCAGGCGTATTCTGACAAAGTTTATAGCGGTTCATGGATTAAGCCACGGTCGAGCAGCCTTTTAAAAATACATAAAAAAAAGCGTACACTTTTCTTTAAAAAACCTGATTCAGCGCAATTTTCTAAATAAAACACCATCGACAAAAAAAACACGGATCGTCGAAGGTTTATAACAATTTACGTATTTGCCAACGGGTCATAACCGTGGGTTTTAAAAAATAGATTCATCAAAGATTTATAACGACCAGCCTTTTAAAGGAAATACATAAAAAACGTACGCTTTCTTTAAAAAAATAAAAAAAATCGATTCGCCGCAATTTCTAAATAAAACGCATCGACAAAAAAACACGGATTAAATGAAGGTTTATAACAACGTGTATTTGCCAGCGGGTCATAACCGTGGGTTTTAAAAATAGATTAAATCTAAATATTTATAGCGACCAAAATTTTGCGTGAATCCTAACGACCCATTTTTTAGCAAAACAACAAAAAACCACCCATTCAATTGCGATTTTCTAAATAAACCGCATCGACAAAAAAAACACGGATTCGTGAAGGTTTATAACAACTTATGGATTTGCCAGCGGGTCATAACCGCGGGTTTTTTAAAAACGTAGATTAGTCCAGATTTATAGCGGCCCATAGATTAGCGGGTCCTAGCGACCCATTTTTTTAACAAACACAAAAACAAAAAGCGATCAAATATCGTAAAAAGGAAATAAAAATTGACAACTTTTATCGAGGCGATGGGTTGTAACGCGGTTTTCAAAAAGCGGATTCCTAAGGTTTATAGCTAACAACCTATTTTTAAAACAGATATGAAAACCGAAATCGACCCTTATGGATTTGCCGGCGGGTCCTATCGACTCTCTGAGCGGCGCAGCGTATACGCTATTATTGCTAGTTTAGCAGCAAAAGAAGCCAATCAGACCAAGCCTCCGGCTGAGCCACAGACCAATCTGTAATTTTACTAATTGTTTACATATTTTACGTAGGTTTTCGTACCAGACATCATCAGACCACGGCCCCAATAGCCTGCCTCCGCCCTGCTGTAGCCTCAATGATAAATAACACGTTACATCCATCCATCGTATACTAAATTTCGGGATCGAAGTGCGGTTTTTCAATACACTGATTTTTGGAGTGGCACTTGCTGAAGAATATCACCCCGAGGCTCAAGATAACCGATTTAGGGCAGTCTAACCTATGATTTTCATAAGCGATTGTCTAGAAGAAGAGAGTAATAAACCAATGCATAGTTTTTCAACCCATGATTTTCATGAGCAATGTCTAGAAAAGAAACAATAAAACAATGCATGCACCACAAACACAGTTTGATCAGCGTGCAAAACGCCCAACCCTGATTTTGCTCATTTCTTGCATTTTGGTGCTGCGCCCGATCAGTTTCTTGCATGAGACACGATTTCTTTGTTTTCCTTCTCTTCCTTCCTTAATTTCTATGCACATCGGATTTTTTGCTAGTTAGCGGCGTAATTAATTCTATGGACCCGCTAAGGTAAAGATTAGGACTACCCTTAGAGCACGCTGTTCATGATCATGCCAATTCTCTCTCTGTCACTTCCTTCTTGCGAAATGAGAACAGTGTCTAGATGTAAAAAAAACGATAGACACAAAGCACGGTTCGTTGGAGCTAACTAATCTGCCGTTGCCCGTTGCCTTCTTGATGGGACACTTCCGACAAGAACACTCAATTGCATAGAATAAGCGCGAGTGACATGAGTCGTATTTTTGTACAATAGAACATACAGGATAGTTTCCTGTCACACATTGTGTGTGTTGTTTTCATAAAAATAATTTTATTTTTTTCGTCAGTTCTTTTTAAAATTATCGAGGAAATCATAAGCGATTGAAAGAATACAAATGCATCCGCGATTATGCCAAATCGAAATGTCCTTTTAGGTAAAATAGTCGGAATGATCCAAATGCCACTCGTTTTTGGTATTTATTTAGAATCCTCTCACAAAAATTCACAATTTTTACGAACGGAAAGGTCCTCCTCGTAAAAAATGCGGAAGGACCTACGTAATTACATTTTTGAGGACCTACCGCGAAAAGGAATAAACGAGCCGTGCGGCGGTTCGTGAAAAGAAATTCGTTTTTTTCGCCGGTGTTTTTAAAATCATCGAGAAGCAGCGGTTTGAAAGAATACAAAGCGCATCCGCGATTAAGCTAAATCAAAAGGTCCTTCATGAAAAATAGCTGGAATGATCCAAACACCACTACATTTTTTAGCATTTATTTAGGGTCCTCTCACGAAAGATTCGGTTTCCTGAATCGAAGGTCCTCTTCGTAAAAAATAGCGGGAAGAACTACGTAATTACGCATTTCGAGAGACCTACACGTGAAAAGGAAAAATAGGCCAAGCGATTCGACGCGTGTTGTTTTCGCGAAACAATTTCGTTTTTAAATCGGTTTTTAAAAAATTGTGGAGAAGCAACGGCTGAAAGGACACAAATCGTCGACGATTGCTTAATCGAAAGGTCCATTTCGTGGAAAATAAATGGAATGGTCCAAATCACTACATTTT
This sequence comes from Guadua angustifolia, assembly GCA_036346375.1. NCBI lineage: Eukaryota > Viridiplantae > Streptophyta > Magnoliopsida > Poales > Poaceae > Guadua > Guadua angustifolia. The sequence continues at coordinate 22,344 of JAYEVE010000138.1, forward strand.
TTACGGTATCTATTTAGGGTCTCTCACGAAAAATCCGTGATTTTTCTAAACTAGAAGGTCCTCTTCGTAAAAACGAAAATGACCTATCGTAATTCGGATTTTTAGAGACCTAAACACGAAAATATTTTTGAGGTGGCGAGCCGCTCAAATCAACGAGAGCCGAAATTTGCCGATATTAATTAGTAGGCCTATTATGCGTCGAGGCGTGGGTTAATAGCTAAACACCCACCCTTAGGTGTCACAATCTGAAATTGATCACGGTTCACCTAATATCTAACCTATTAAAACCGAAGGATTTCGAACAGCAAGACCATCCACGTGTCATTTGGCGATTTTGCGAAAAAGCCCTCTATTTTTAGAAATTACGGATAGATCCTGTGTAATTTTACGTGAGGCGAAGATTTTTTAGCCTTCGCGTTTGGTTCCCTAACATTATTGTGAAAAAGCCTCCTTAATTTCAAATAGCGAACAATCCCTTTTCAAATTTTTGGGATAGCGGCAGGTCCAAAAAATAACAAAGCAGTCCACCCTTCGCGTTTGGGTCCTTTCTCTTCTTTTCCGGGAAAATGTTTTCATCATCGAAAAAACCGGAAAATTTTTTCCTTGCCCAAAAACCGGAAAAATGTTTTGCCGCTCAAAAAACCGGGAAAAGATTTCGTCACCAAAGAAAGGTTTATAACTTAGGAATTTGCCAGCGGGTCATAATCTGCGGGTTTTAAATATGTATTATTACTCGGTGAACACGTAGAGTATTAGGCTCGATAAAAGAAGATTGTGGTCTCTAATAATTTTTTAGTCCTTTTTCCTCTAGACTATTTTTTCAGATGGGTGGTTTTGCGAACATGTACTATTACTCGGTGGGCCAGAGTAGAATATTAGGCTCGACAAAAGATTGTCATCTCTAATAATTTTTCGCCCTTCCCCATGTTCGTGTTTGGGTCATTCGCCTATTTTTCCGTTTCAAAAAATCCGTATTTTTTATTCGCGGTTGTGTTCTTCGTTTTTCACGGAAAAAAGTTTTTGTCACTAGAGATATGTGTGGAGCTCTATCTCTAGACTTTTTCCCAACTCGATTTTCCATCTTGATCTCGATATTTTTTAAACATGTATTATTACTCGGTGGAATAGCGTAAGTAGGCTTGACAAAAAGGAAAAAAATGTTTCCTCACTTAAAAAACCGAAAAAAATGTTTTCGCCGCTAAAAAAATGGGAAAAAATTTACGTCACGAAAGGTTTATAGCAAAGGATTTGCCATAGTCATAACCGCGGTTTTTTAAACATGTATTATTACTCGGTGAACACGTGAAGTATTAGGCTCGACAAAAAAGATTGTCGCCTCTAATAATTTTTTGTCCTTTTTCCTCTAGACTATTTTTCACCGTTGGTGATTTTGAACTTACTATTACTCGGTGGGCGCATAGAGTATTAGGCTCGACAAAGAAGATTGTCATCTCTAATAATTTTTGCCTTTTTCCTCATGTTACGTCACGGGTTATTTGCCTTTATTTTTCCATTTCAAAAAAATTCCGTATTTTTTTATTCGCGGTTGTGTTCTCTGTTTTTCACGGGAAAAATTTTTTTGACACCAAAGATATGTGTGCAACTCTATCTCTAGACTTTTTCCCCAACTCGATTTTCCATCTCGATCTCTGATATTTTTTTAAACATGTATTATTACACGGTGGGAGCGTAAAGTATTAGGCTTGACAAAAGAAGATTGTTTTCTCTAATAATTTTTCGCCCTTTTTCCTGTAGACTATTTTTCACCGGTGGATGGTTTTGCGAACATGTATAATTACTCAATGAACAAATAGAGTGTTCGACTCGACAAAAGAAGGTTGTCATCTCTAATAATTTTTTATCATTTTTCTCTATCTTTGTTTTGACACGTTTTCCTTAAAAAAGCAGAAAGCCGGATTACAGTTTTCCCATAAGTATCAAGATCAAAATTTCGCGTGGCGCGACAAACAAATTATATATGCGGCGGCGTGTATGGTCATTATCTAGTATCTAACCTATTAAAGCGAAGGATTTCGAACAACCGGGCCATCCACGTGTCGTTTGGCGATTTTATGAAAAAGTCCTCCATTTCTTGAAATTACGGATAGGTCCTGTGCAATTTTCGTGAGGCGAAGATTTTTTGCCTTTGCGTTTGGGTCCTGGCGGTATTTTCTGAAAAAGCCTCCCGTTAGTTTCAAATCGCGAACAAGCCCTTTTCTAATTTTTCGGGATAGCGAACAAGTCAAAAAATAACAAGCAGTCCTACTTCTTACGTTCGAGTCCTTTCTCCGTTTTTCGGGAAAAATGTTTTAGTCACCAAAAGCGAAAAAAATGTTAGCCACCCAAAAAACGCAAAAAATGTTTCCGCCACCCAAAAACCGAAAAAATGTTTTCGCCGCCAAAAGAAAAAAATGTTTCCGCCCAAAAACCCGAAAAAAATGTTTCGCCACCAAAAACCGAAAAAATATTTTCGTCACAAAAAAAATTCGTTGAAGGTTTATAGCAACAAGGATTTGCCAGCGGGTCATAACCGCGATTTTTTTAAACATGTATTATTACTCGGTGAACACGTAGAGTATTAGGCTTGATAAAAGATGGTTGTCGCCTCTAATAATTTTTGCCCTTTTTCCTCTAGACTATTTTTCACCGGGTGGGTGGTTTTGCGAACATGTACTATTACTCGGTGGATGCGTAGAGTATTAGGCTCGACAAAAGATTATCATCTCTAATAATTTTTAGCCCTTTTTCCTCATGTTAGCGTCGGGTCATTCATCTTTATTTTTCGTTTAAAAAACCGTATTTTTTATTCACGGTTGTGTTCTCCGTTTTTCCGGGAAAAAGTTTTCGTCACCGAGATATATATGCGGCTCTATCTCTGACTTTTTCCCAACTCGATTTTCCATCTTGATCTCGATATTTTTTAAAACATGTATTATTACTCGGTGACGCGTAAAGTATTAGGCTTGACAAAAGAAGATTGTTATCTCTAATAATTTTCGTCCTTTTTCCTCTAGACTATTTTTCACCGGTGGGTGGTTTTGCGAACATGTATTATTACTGATAGCATAGAGTATTCGACTTCGACAAAAAAGGTTGTCATCTCTAATAATTTTTTATCATTTTCCTCTAGACTATTTTTGACACATTTTTCTTAAAAAAGCAAGCGGGATTACATGCTTTCCCTATAGGTATCAGCGATCAAAATTTCGCGTGGCCAAAGACAAATTACATATATCTTGGCGGCGTAATGGTCATTATCTAGTATATCTACTATATAAAAGAGCCTGGAATGCCGTGCTCTCAGGCGAGCCACGTCAGCTTTGTTCACGGCGAGGCCCTGCGGTTTTCTTATATTTACGAATAGGTCCATGTTATCCAGGCCGTTCATCTTGCGTTGGCATCGCTCCGCTCCGGGCTTGCGATGGTTGATAGAGCTTCATGAAATCGCTCCTTCCAGAGCCCTCTAGCCGCTGTCGCCCAAACACCTCGTGGAGCTCGCCCTTCTCTTCTCCCCAACGCTCCCCGTCGCCTCCATCATCGCACCCATGACGCCCCTCGCCGCCGTCGCTGCCTGTCCTCTCTACTCCTCTGGTCGCCCGTTGTAACATCTATGCCGCTCCCCATCCCCTCACCCGCGGACCCGCCTCGCCGCCGGGGATCGCCGGAGACAGGCCCTCCTCCCCACCCCGCGCCTTCCCCGCCACAGTCCTTTCCCTACGGCGCCGTCCCTCCGATGCCACCGCCGGCCGCTGGGTGCCCACCCCGGAACCGATGCCGCCGCTGTTCTACTCCTGTCCTGCCCCTTCCACTGCAACGCCTGGAACTGCCTCCGTGACAACCATCGCCGCGCTCTCCTGGGCGCCTACCCGCTGCGGCGGCGCCGTCGTCGAGGATTGACGCAGCGCGTTCCTGGCGGCGGCCAGGAGGTGCCGAATCGGCCTTGTGGGGGGCTCGCTGTCCGAGAACCTGCTCGTGGCGCTGCTGTGCACGCTCCGGTCCGCGGACGACGGCGCGAGCAAGTGGAAGCGGCGGGGCGCGTGGCGGGGCTGCTACTTCCCTAGGGAGGACGTCGTCGTCGCGTACCACCGTGACGTGCTGCTCGCCAAGTACACGTGAGTAATTTCTGTTGAATGCTGCTGCTTTCGGGGTTTCATTTAGATTGCAAGATAAGGCAATCTTCGTATGAGTATGAGATTAGGATGAACTGTAACTAAATTTGATTGAGTTGGTAGCATGCTTAGGTTGTTGCACTAAGGATCCAGACATCTAGAGTACATTTGTTTGAGGATGGATTGAGATTAATTAAGGTGCAGCAATAGTGACCGTCAGCAGCCTTGTTTGGTTACCTTGGAGAACCGACCTCGCAGACAGACCTGCTGCGTGCCTTGACGCAGCGAGCCCGACCACGCACCATCGTGGCCTGGCGGCAAAGTTAGACATGTCTGTCGTAAGAGATTTTAACGAAATGTGTTACAGTTCGCGGGGTGTAATGGCGCGTTCGATCAGTGCCGGTCACCGTGTCCCGTGCGAGGCGAACAACGAACAGGACTAGCGAGTCGGGTGTAGCCGTGCGAGTCCTCCTCGTCGACCTCCGGGTGGAGATGCTCGGCTGCGGCATTGATCTGATGTTGTCGCCGCTCGGTGCGTATCCGTTAAGTTGCAATGAGCGAGGTACTAACCGTGGTAGGCGACCCGCATACGGACTCCGTGCTTCTCATCATCTGTAGAGCACGACGGGCGGCCGAGTGTCGGTCAAATTTTACCCTCTTGATTTGTATGGCGCGCCTACCATGTTTTTAAATATACTAAATATTAAATCTAAAATATTACATACATAAATACTAAATATTAAATCTCTAAACATTGCGAATATTTCTACTATCCAATCCTAACTAAATTATTTTTCTAAATACTACAATCCTAATAATTCTAAAAACTACATTAAATCTCTAAACATTGCCTAATATTTGTACTATCCAATACTAACTACACTTAATTTCTAAATTACTACATTTCTACATTTCTACACATTACAAAAACTAAAATTTTAAAAATATTACATAGAAATTTACGGACTTACCTTCAAAAACAAACAAATATTCTTTTCCTCTTTTTTCTTCCCTTCTTTTTCCTCTCTTTTTCTCTCTTTTTCCTCTCCTCTTCCTTTTCTCATTGTGTTGCTCTCGGTTTAACTCATGGCGCAAATGAGCCGTGCTTTCGCGTCAAGCCATTTAAAATGAGTGGCGCCTACTTTTTAGGCGATCGCCCTGCCGGCGAACCTCCCGAGTCTAACGTGTCCCTACTTCGGTCGAGCGTTCCCATTCACAAGCGCCACGTTAAGACTACGCCTTCTCGCCCGTGCAGGCGATCGCCTGCAACTAGAAGCGGAGGGTAGATTTCAAATTTTTGCCGCGCCGCTTAGTTCTGAAAAAAGCGATTAAAAATAAATATTAAATAAAAAATTCGTGGCCAGCCTAGCTTTGGTTTGGGATGGCACATCGATTGAAGGTGGTCCATCAGACCAAAAGCAGAAAGGCCTAGCCTATATAATTTGGGCTTTGACTGATGACATGAGTTATGACCTTATCTATGACTCATATGCTGGGGATTGACTCCTGGTATAGACAAAAATAGAGACAGATCTTTATGGGTGTGGCTGTTATTTGTTAGGCATTTTGGTGTTGTCGAAATGATCTTTGTTTGAAAAGCGATATGCTTCTTTATGGGCGGTCTTTAGGGATCCTATTGGCTGCGATTCTAGGCGTTGTTGCAGCGTGAGGATGCAAGGAAAACATTAGTTCAGTGCACACGATTGGAGGTTGTTGCAATGAAGCTTTTTGCCAAAAACAGATGGAATAATTACAATAGACTTTGCTATCCTTAATTTTTTGTTTCAATATTCATGTAATGTTTGCTCCCATTAATTCAGCTAGATAGCTGAAAAATGTAGTAAAAACGGGCTGTGTGCTTATGCAGAGGCTGGAGATGAATCCATTGTAAAAAAAAAAGTTACGACCTCACTGGAATTTCGATAACTGTTTCGACCGAGATATTTGAGTGTGGAACTTCCGACCCAGATGCGATGACCAAGATCTTATGACATTGGCAATCGAAGCGTAGCTGCACCTCCATCAGATGAAAGGTGCAGAGCCTTGGTGAGCTGACCAATCTGCGGGACCTTCATCTTCCTTGTTCTAAAACTGTTCTATATTGTAGTTCAAAAGGTTCCATCAGAGTCATGTGCACAAACTACTGCATCTTTCTCTCTTCAATTTTGGATCTTCTATTTTCTGATGCATTTGTTTTCCTTTATAAGTAACAGATTCTGGGAAAAAAATTATCTCGGTGCAAGACTCAAAAGTCCATCTCGTAGAAAATTCCAGAGAATCAAGACGGAGAAAATTGAGGAAGTTTTAGCCTCTCGAGAAGGAAAGACAAAAGTCAATGTCTAGACCGGCTGGCCAAAGAAATAGGAAATGCTTAGGACGAAGACAAAAAGAACTGGGAGTAGATTCCAAGATCAAGAAAGGGACTCAGTAGAAGATACAGACGATAGGTGATAGTAGGTAGGGGTTTTCCTTTTTAAAAAAAAAAAGCTCCTTATTCTTCTTCTATCCCTTTCCGTATCCTTTATTTCTTTACTTTACCATCCGATACGCTAGTTGATCCTCTACTGTCAGATGTAATAGATTTGTAACTCTTGATTTGCTAAAATCATACATGTTGAATTTTACGAACTCACGAGTGAAGTATATCGATATCCTAATTCCCAATAGAAAGGCGAGCGATTTTTGAAAGAAGTCGTCAATTCTCTCTCTATGCATATGTAATAAGTAATAATACGAAGAAGCTAGTGGATACAAATAGCTATTTTATTAATCTAGTGTCTGGTTTTCCAATAAAATAGATATAAATATATACGAAAGGGGTTCCACGAAACAAATGCGATGCAAATGTATTTACTTGTAGCAGGGTCTCGGTTACTGTAGGGGCGGCACGTGCTATAGCAACTGAGTCCTGTAGCGCCACATTTTGAGTCATGTATCTTCCACGTCAAACTCGAAATATATCAAATAATATAATTGTATCGACCGGCTCGAGGAGATCTTCGCAATGGTGCTGTTTGTTTTGACATGTGATATTTCTTTCTTGAGTTTTCCATATGCATCTTCACTTCTGGTTTGTACAAAATCAAATATGAGTTTACATTTAATTAAATAAAATAGTAGCCTATCTCTAAATATAAGAAATAAAGACCCAATTAAACTACAGTTCACTTGGCAATATTTACTAACTCAATAATTTTTTCCAGTCAAATAGTATATTTAACTGAAAATTGTTTTCGTTGTTCTATCTGCGTCACCTTCACCTTCAATCTTGAACATTATTACTTTTGCGCTCTTGTCTGTTTGATTTCGACCCCAGTTTCGATGAGAGCTAAAATGTCGTGAAAGTCACTGTTAATATCCAGAACCTCAGCACCTTGGTAGCAATCCCTACTTATTAACTCTTTTCTTTCCCTTTCCTTGGCATAACTTGGCATCCCTCAGTTTGTTTCTTGTATATATTGATGTGCTGTTATTTCGGTCCAATCATGTCTTCACGCACCGGTCCGCGCCACGGGGTCCTGGCTCTGGAAGCTCGCCAAGGCCCACGTCCTAGCTCACGACTCCGGTACCACCGGTGGTCGCCAGCGGTAAGCTGCTTACAAGTGATGTTTGATCACTGATCACATACGGTTTGTGATTCTGTCACGTCAAGCTGATGAATTCTTTGTCGGTGAGGACCCACTGCTGCGTGGGCCGTACATCATCATGGCGAACCGTCGGTGAGCAGGATGCACCCATCTACCGGTGCTGCACCGCACTTCCGTTACGATGGAGATCACTTGCCGGCGGAAGTACCTCATCGAGAGCACCTTCTCTCCGAAGTACTCCATGGAGCTCGCTTTCGGCGGTGTCACGACAAGCTCTGGCGGTTCGACATGGAGGCCACGCGTAGACCTCATCCGAAAGTCACGTAATTAATGTCGGAGAATCATGAACCATAGTCGGTTTGGGCGTCTTGCTAATTAACCATCGATCGCTGATGCTTTCAATATAGGGAATGGCGTCGAGGCGGGGCGGCGAATGAAGCTGACCATAGAGGACTACCCGTGCATGCCAACGGTTTGGTGTGGGATTCGATTAAGAGTGGGCCTCCGACTTCGTGGCGCCTACTACCGTCGGTGGAGGACATCGGCGGCGACGAGGAGCGAGGCTGGTGGACCGAGGTCGCGCCAAAAGGCCACGCCGCAAGAAGAAGGGCGAGCCGTGGTTGCGGTCTGGACTCCCGAGAGCTGATCGAGTCGACCACCATCATGTGGGTCACGTCGGGCCCTGCGCGCGGTGAACCGGGCGATACCGCCGCCGGTACTTCCCGAATAGGCGGCGATCGCGGAAGAACATCCGGTGGAGGGGAGGGCGTGCGGAGGACATGGAGAGTTCTTAGCCAAGCGGAGGAGGCTCTGTTGGAGTGTTCCGTCGGATCTAGGCCACCATCGTGATAGCGGTCTTTGGACATCTGTCGTCCTTTTCGCGGGCGAATGCGTGGGCGAGCATCGGAGGCGGCGTGGACCCTGAGCCGATGGTCAAGGCAGCGTTCGAGTTATGCGGGAGGATGAAGGAGATCGAGGGTATGTGGACCCGAGGAGCAGCGGCGAGGTGAGAGCAGTCGCGGCCGCGTCGTGCCATCTGGTACGCCGCCCTTCTCCGGGCCGGGGTCACGGGAGGGGCATCCCGAACAACATCTCCATTTGAGTCTGTCTTGATGAGAATGGAACCGACCTGAGATGTGCATAACCACATGTACAACTAGCCCTATTTGATATAGCTAGATCTCGGCTCCATCGAGATTTAAATTAAATTATAGGTTAAAATAAAGTGAATTAAGTTTATATTTTAGTTTAAAATATAAATAAGATGATTCATCTAAACACTCTTAATATATCAACAATTCCGCTCTGATTTGGTAGACCTAGGAATACCAGCTCCACAGTCTCTGAGATCTGATGGAGTGAGTGTACAAACACACCCTTAGAATGAATTCACTGTTTGCTCCACTAGCTACGGACTTGCAAATTCACTTGTGCTCCAAACTTCAATCTCAAACTAATTCATTTGAGTCCGCAGTTCTAAAGTTTTAACTTCAAACTTGGGCTCCATAATTTGAAATGTAGATCGATAGTATACAAGTATGCAAACTAGACAGAGCACAATCTAAGATATAGGCTCCATAACTTCAAATTAACTTGGCCCTAACAAGAACAGCGGCAGCCATTTTGGACCATTGCTACCAGATTTGCTATAAATCCCTGTGAACCTCGAACCAGATTCTTTGAACTAAATTAAATTGGGTACGGGGTTCATCTTAACGGCGAAACCTAAAAAAACCAATGAAGCGTGAATCTAAATCTTATATCGCAACTTCGACGAACCACGTTTGTTGTAACTATGGTTTGAACCGCATGGCCTTCACAGGCGGCATCTTGACCGAATCGCGATTTAATTCCATAAATCGCTAAAAAGAAGGAGGAGGTGGAGGTGTGCGCACGCATGCATGCGAAGGAAGGGAATGCATGCAGGCGGAATTGGTAGACAAAACAATTGTCAATTGTGCATATATGCATTCAACGGAGAGGAATCGATCGAGGAGATGCACGCATGCATGCCATCCAAGGTAGTCAAATCATATACTACTATCCTTGCATGCATTCAGGTAGCCCAAAGGAAAGGTACGTTTCGGATCATCACACATGATTTCAGGAGACAAGGGCTCTGGCCCACACCACATGCATGCATGCCCACCCGATCGAGCAAAGGCAGGGCTCGTGCAGCAGCCACTCGATCGAGTCCATGCATGAACCTTGATGCTTCCCACTCCGACCGATATTTCTTTTAATGATTTGTACTCGGACGTTCGAAAATTTCGGATGTATTGTAACTTTTTTTATATCGTGTAACATTTCTTACCAGCGCATGCAACATTTTCGCCCGACAAACGGTAAAATCGCTACTGATAAATAAATGTTGCAAGCGTTAAAATATGCATCGCGGAGAAAAAAATATTGCAAGAGATGTCATAAAATAAACGGTATTACGTACTCGGACGTCCGAGCGCTTTTTCACCCATATTTCTTCGATGCCCTCCATGATCCTCGTTAGCGATGGGCCATGCAAAACGAGGATCAAGCCTTGGTTGACAACCACGCTTGGTCTCTCGTTCCTTTCACCGACGGTGCCAACGTCGTCGTCACTGCCTCCTCCTCCTCCTCCTCTCGTCAGTTTACACGCCATGGATTAACGCTCTGGGCCACTCAGTAGCGGCGGCAATAGTCATGCATCGATCCTCCCATTAAATCAGATGCAGCTCATGGAAGGGGGACCTCAAACGGAATTTGTTCTCAATTAAGTCGTAATTAATCTTGTGTAAATGTACACATGAAGTGTTATGCGTCGGAATCCTACACACGAAATATTGCCAGAAGAACATCACATCGAAGCCGGAGACATGCATGGTTCATGTTTGCACTGCATGACGGAACAAAGATAACAGGAAAGTCGGTTCTTGGACTGGTACTGTAGATCAAATAGTCCTAGCTGAGTAGCTGGCTAGCTAGCTAGCAAAGACTATATGTTGTTCGTCGGGCCTTGATATGGCTGAAGATGACTAACTCTGCTAAATTCAGAATCCTGCATGCGAAATTCCTAATCATTAATTGTCAAGCTCTCACAACAAATGCACAAATTTAAAATAATGAGAATATTTATCCCTTTCAGGTAGGTTGACAAATTTGAGCTTGACAGTGATGTAGTAATTTTTCCAAGAGTTAAGCAAGTCTATCGAATGACAACACATTAATAACTCCAAAAAATAAAACGCATAATAGCTATGCACATTACTTGAGAGTTACATGTGTCACCAGCCCAGCCATTAACAGATTACACTTGAACGTAGATATAGTTAAATGTCAATATCTTTTAAATATTTAAATTAGATACATGAAAATCATATGTATAGGTTTATATTGAAAAATACTTTCATAATATTTAATTTGATTGCATTTTATAAAAATATTATAATGAAAATTAATGGTTAAAGTTATATTTTGGAGACTATATCGATGCCCAAAACGACAACTATTTTTTTGCGGAGGAGTGCTTTTACTGTCCAAATTTATAAGGCGTATTTTTAAATAGTCTTGTCGATAAATATATGGTATATTTCATATTCTAGTGTCAAATTAATGTGATGTTCTTTCTGTAACCCTAATAAATATACATCTTTATTTTATATTCTTTACATAGATGAGCTAAATATAGTGTTTAGTTATAATAATTAAAGATAATGTACTTATTTTTAATATCTTTTTAGTCTACATATGTAAAAAATACTACTTGTAAACTTGACGGAGAAATAGATCTCAGTGGCAACATTTGCAGTGACTTCCACTTTCTGCATACGGTGGGCAAATTACTATGTTATTAAATGATAGGCATCTCCGCTCCAACAACCCACTCGGTATCCGAGATAATAAATACTCTCTCTGAAATATATGTCGATTTTTAACTTTGCACAACAATTAAGGCTAAGGTGAAATTGAGAAAGGTCACAGTGAAAATGATTTAGATTCCTACTTAATTATCTTGAAAGATTAATTATCTAGGGCACGGACATCCTCATAGAGGCTAGAGATGTAGTCGAATTCGGGTCGGGTTTTACAAAACCCGCCCGACCAAATCAATTGAAAAACCCGATCCGAACCGAATACCATATCGGGTAAAAATCTATACCGAACCCGGCGGGTACGAAATCCGCGGTACCCGCGGTTTATGTCTGGTGGAAATAGGTTAGGTCGGGTGTGGGTTTTGCAAAATCGACCCGACAAGAAACCCGAACCCAAAAACCGAGTCAAACCCGGTGCGAAACCCGACCCAAACCGGTGAATACCGGAACCCGGCAATCTCGATAAAGTATATCGGTATTTGGTACAATGGGTACCATGGTGAAAATTAAAATCAAACCGACCGAACCCATTTGGTGCAGGTGAAAGAACCCGTGGTAAAATTAAAACCGAACCCGACCGATCGGTGCAAAACCGTGGGTACAGAACCCATGGTACAATTACCACCCTAATAGAGGCCCATCGGCGTTGATGATGTGACTTGGTAGGGAGTACAAAACACATGGGGAGAAGCACTAGGTTCGCTCCACCAACCATGCACCACCTAAACTCATCTTTATTCTGCTCTAACACATGCTTAGTGTTTTATTTAAACATCTAGTACACATCCGCATTATCATATCAATGACAAAATGATAGCTACCTCATGGTTACGTATACCCCTAAGCCTATTTTGCAAAAATCTCGTTTCTTCTAAATTACGGATAGGTCCTTCGAATTACAAATAGGTCTTTCGTGATTTTTGTGAGACAAAGATATACTTTTTCTTCGCGTTTGGATCCTGGCGCGTATTTTCTGAAAAACCTTCCGTTAAATTCAAATCGCGAACATGCCCTTTTATAATTTTTCAGGATAGCGAACAGGTCCAAAAATTAACAAACAGGTCCCCCTTCTTACGTTCGAGTCCTTTCTCCGTTTTCCGGAAAAATGTTTTCGTCACCAAAATAACCCGGAAAAAATGTTTTCATCACCCAAAAACCGAAAAAATGTTTTCGTCACAAAAAACAGATTAAATCGAAGGTTTATAGCACATGGATTTGCCAACGGGTCATAATCTGCGGGTTTTTAAAATGTAGATTCATCTGAATTTATAATGACTCATAGATTAGCGGCGGGTCCTAACGACCCATTTTTTAGCAAACACAAAAACAAAAACAAAAAACGAGGTTCGTGAAGGTTGTGGTATTCCACGCAGGCCGTGATCTTGACGGGATTTGGTTCGATAGGAGGCGTCTTGGTAGCTAAACCTAGCGAGAAACCCTAGGGACTCCTTGTGGCAAACTTTGGTATCTCGAACTATGGTGACACAAGTTTTACGGAGTTGGGCCCCTTTAGTGGTATGACCTTACTTCTGTTGGATTGCTTATCGGGGTGTTGAGCGGATGCAATACAAAGCTAGGGAATTACAAGTTCTTCCTTGGGTTCTCTTGCTATGCTCTTGCTTGTTTTCCTCAACCTCACGGTTCTCGACCGTCTCTCTCTATAAGTCTCTTTTCCCATGCACACGGAGGCCTTATATAGACCGAGGCTAACGGGGTAGGTAAGGAGAGTCATCATCTTGATCCTACGCATTTATCGCCTTGTGATGTCCGTTCCTCCGGCCTCATTAAATGCTTACGGCGTGCCCTTGCGGTCATGGATGGGACCCTTTGCGACGGTAGGTGAGGCGTGGAGAAACGGCTAAATTTGATAAACTTTGCTATGGCGTGCCGGTTCGACATAGTGCGATAGTGGAAGGAGCCGGCCGAAAATACACCGTTTCACCTTTGCCATGGCGAAGACGGCAGGCGTCCTTGCCGCCGTCAAACACAAGTGGCGCGCCCGGCGAAAGCGTGCTTTCGCCCTGCTTTCGTCCGGACGCCCGTAGGCAGCGCTTGGCAATGTTCGCCCGCCGATTGCAGCGCCACCAGGCTGGCGCTGGCAGCGGCGTGTAACCCTTTCGCCGGGCGCCATAGGCACGGCGGAGCGTAATCGCCCGCCGTGCAAACGCCCGCAGCGGTATTTGGCGCCCGTAACGGTATTTCGCCTCGCCGGACGCCCGTGAACGGCATTTGGCAGCGGCCGTCGCCGCCCGATTGCCGCCGCCACGTAGATGTACTTTTATGCGGTGGAAAGTACCCCAGGCGTATTCTGACAAAGTTTATAGCGGTTCATGGATTAAGCCACGGTCGAGCAGCCTTTTAAAAATACATAAAAAAAAGCGTACACTTTTCTTTAAAAAACCTGATTCAGCGCAATTTTCTAAATAAAACACCATCGACAAAAAAAACACGGATCGTCGAAGGTTTATAACAATTTACGTATTTGCCAACGGGTCATAACCGTGGGTTTTAAAAAATAGATTCATCAAAGATTTATAACGACCAGCCTTTTAAAGGAAATACATAAAAAACGTACGCTTTCTTTAAAAAAATAAAAAAAATCGATTCGCCGCAATTTCTAAATAAAACGCATCGACAAAAAAACACGGATTAAATGAAGGTTTATAACAACGTGTATTTGCCAGCGGGTCATAACCGTGGGTTTTAAAAATAGATTAAATCTAAATATTTATAGCGACCAAAATTTTGCGTGAATCCTAACGACCCATTTTTTAGCAAAACAACAAAAAACCACCCATTCAATTGCGATTTTCTAAATAAACCGCATCGACAAAAAAAACACGGATTCGTGAAGGTTTATAACAACTTATGGATTTGCCAGCGGGTCATAACCGCGGGTTTTTTAAAAACGTAGATTAGTCCAGATTTATAGCGGCCCATAGATTAGCGGGTCCTAGCGACCCATTTTTTTAACAAACACAAAAACAAAAAGCGATCAAATATCGTAAAAAGGAAATAAAAATTGACAACTTTTATCGAGGCGATGGGTTGTAACGCGGTTTTCAAAAAGCGGATTCCTAAGGTTTATAGCTAACAACCTATTTTTAAAACAGATATGAAAACCGAAATCGACCCTTATGGATTTGCCGGCGGGTCCTATCGACTCTCTGAGCGGCGCAGCGTATACGCTATTATTGCTAGTTTAGCAGCAAAAGAAGCCAATCAGACCAAGCCTCCGGCTGAGCCACAGACCAATCTGTAATTTTACTAATTGTTTACATATTTTACGTAGGTTTTCGTACCAGACATCATCAGACCACGGCCCCAATAGCCTGCCTCCGCCCTGCTGTAGCCTCAATGATAAATAACACGTTACATCCATCCATCGTATACTAAATTTCGGGATCGAAGTGCGGTTTTTCAATACACTGATTTTTGGAGTGGCACTTGCTGAAGAATATCACCCCGAGGCTCAAGATAACCGATTTAGGGCAGTCTAACCTATGATTTTCATAAGCGATTGTCTAGAAGAAGAGAGTAATAAACCAATGCATAGTTTTTCAACCCATGATTTTCATGAGCAATGTCTAGAAAAGAAACAATAAAACAATGCATGCACCACAAACACAGTTTGATCAGCGTGCAAAACGCCCAACCCTGATTTTGCTCATTTCTTGCATTTTGGTGCTGCGCCCGATCAGTTTCTTGCATGAGACACGATTTCTTTGTTTTCCTTCTCTTCCTTCCTTAATTTCTATGCACATCGGATTTTTTGCTAGTTAGCGGCGTAATTAATTCTATGGACCCGCTAAGGTAAAGATTAGGACTACCCTTAGAGCACGCTGTTCATGATCATGCCAATTCTCTCTCTGTCACTTCCTTCTTGCGAAATGAGAACAGTGTCTAGATGTAAAAAAAACGATAGACACAAAGCACGGTTCGTTGGAGCTAACTAATCTGCCGTTGCCCGTTGCCTTCTTGATGGGACACTTCCGACAAGAACACTCAATTGCATAGAATAAGCGCGAGTGACATGAGTCGTATTTTTGTACAATAGAACATACAGGATAGTTTCCTGTCACACATTGTGTGTGTTGTTTTCATAAAAATAATTTTATTTTTTTCGTCAGTTCTTTTTAAAATTATCGAGGAAATCATAAGCGATTGAAAGAATACAAATGCATCCGCGATTATGCCAAATCGAAATGTCCTTTTAGGTAAAATAGTCGGAATGATCCAAATGCCACTCGTTTTTGGTATTTATTTAGAATCCTCTCACAAAAATTCACAATTTTTACGAACGGAAAGGTCCTCCTCGTAAAAAATGCGGAAGGACCTACGTAATTACATTTTTGAGGACCTACCGCGAAAAGGAATAAACGAGCCGTGCGGCGGTTCGTGAAAAGAAATTCGTTTTTTTCGCCGGTGTTTTTAAAATCATCGAGAAGCAGCGGTTTGAAAGAATACAAAGCGCATCCGCGATTAAGCTAAATCAAAAGGTCCTTCATGAAAAATAGCTGGAATGATCCAAACACCACTACATTTTTTAGCATTTATTTAGGGTCCTCTCACGAAAGATTCGGTTTCCTGAATCGAAGGTCCTCTTCGTAAAAAATAGCGGGAAGAACTACGTAATTACGCATTTCGAGAGACCTACACGTGAAAAGGAAAAATAGGCCAAGCGATTCGACGCGTGTTGTTTTCGCGAAACAATTTCGTTTTTAAATCGGTTTTTAAAAAATTGTGGAGAAGCAACGGCTGAAAGGACACAAATCGTCGACGATTGCTTAATCGAAAGGTCCATTTCGTGGAAAATAAATGGAATGGTCCAAATCACTACATTTTTTACGGTATCTATTTAGGGTCTCTCACGAAAAATCCGTGATTTTTCTAAACTAGAAGGTCCTCTTCGTAAAAACGAAAATGACCTATCGTAATTCGGATTTTTAGAGACCTAAACACGAAAATATTTTTGAGGTGGCGAGCCGCTCAAATCAACGAGAGCCGAAATTTGCCGATATTAATTAGTAGGCCTATTATGCGTCGAGGCGTGGGTTAATAGCTAAACACCCACCCTTAGGTGTCACAATCTGAAATTGATCACGGTTCACCTAATATCTAACCTATTAAAACCGAAGGATTTCGAACAGCAAGACCATCCACGTGTCATTTGGCGATTTTGCGAAAAAGCCCTCTATTTTTAGAAATTACGGATAGATCCTGTGTAATTTTACGTGAGGCGAAGATTTTTTAGCCTTCGCGTTTGGTTCCCTAACATTATTGTGAAAAAGCCTCCTTAATTTCAAATAGCGAACAATCCCTTTTCAAATTTTTGGGATAGCGGCAGGTCCAAAAAATAACAAAGCAGTCCACCCTTCGCGTTTGGGTCCTTTCTCTTCTTTTCCGGGAAAATGTTTTCATCATCGAAAAAACCGGAAAATTTTTTCCTTGCCCAAAAACCGGAAAAATGTTTTGCCGCTCAAAAAACCGGGAAAAGATTTCGTCACCAAAGAAAGGTTTATAACTTAGGAATTTGCCAGCGGGTCATAATCTGCGGGTTTTAAATATGTATTATTACTCGGTGAACACGTAGAGTATTAGGCTCGATAAAAGAAGATTGTGGTCTCTAATAATTTTTTAGTCCTTTTTCCTCTAGACTATTTTTTCAGATGGGTGGTTTTGCGAACATGTACTATTACTCGGTGGGCCAGAGTAGAATATTAGGCTCGACAAAAGATTGTCATCTCTAATAATTTTTCGCCCTTCCCCATGTTCGTGTTTGGGTCATTCGCCTATTTTTCCGTTTCAAAAAATCCGTATTTTTTATTCGCGGTTGTGTTCTTCGTTTTTCACGGAAAAAAGTTTTTGTCACTAGAGATATGTGTGGAGCTCTATCTCTAGACTTTTTCCCAACTCGATTTTCCATCTTGATCTCGATATTTTTTAAACATGTATTATTACTCGGTGGAATAGCGTAAGTAGGCTTGACAAAAAGGAAAAAAATGTTTCCTCACTTAAAAAACCGAAAAAAATGTTTTCGCCGCTAAAAAAATGGGAAAAAATTTACGTCACGAAAGGTTTATAGCAAAGGATTTGCCATAGTCATAACCGCGGTTTTTTAAACATGTATTATTACTCGGTGAACACGTGAAGTATTAGGCTCGACAAAAAAGATTGTCGCCTCTAATAATTTTTTGTCCTTTTTCCTCTAGACTATTTTTCACCGTTGGTGATTTTGAACTTACTATTACTCGGTGGGCGCATAGAGTATTAGGCTCGACAAAGAAGATTGTCATCTCTAATAATTTTTGCCTTTTTCCTCATGTTACGTCACGGGTTATTTGCCTTTATTTTTCCATTTCAAAAAAATTCCGTATTTTTTTATTCGCGGTTGTGTTCTCTGTTTTTCACGGGAAAAAATTTTTTGACACCAGAGATATGTGTGCAACTCTATCTCTAGACTTTTTCCCCAACTCGATTTTCCATCTCGATCTCACGATATTTTTTAAACATGTATTATTACACGGTGGGAGCGTAAAGTATTAGGCTTGACAAAAGAAGATTGTTTTCTCTAATAATTTTTAGCCCTTTTTCCTCTAGACTATTTTTCACCGGTGGATGGTTTTGCGAACATGTATAATTACTCGATGAACAAATAGAGTATTCGACTCGACAAAGAAGGTTGTCATCTCTAATAATTTTTTATCATTTTTCTCTATCTTTGTTTTGACACGTTTTCCTTAAAAAAGCAGAAAGCCGGATTACAGTTTTCCCATAAGTATCAAGATCAAAATTTCGCGTGGCGCGACAAACAAATTATATATGCGGCGGCGTGTATGGTCATTATCTAGTATCTAACCTATTAAAGCGAAGGATTTCGAACAACCGGGCCATCCACGTGTCGTTTGGCGATTTTATGAAAAAGTCCTCCATTTCTTGAAATTACGGATAGGTCCTGTGCAATTTTCGTGAGGCGAAGATTTTTTGCCTTTGCGTTTGGGTCCTGGCGGTATTTTCTGAAAAAGCCTCCCGTTAGTTTCAAATCGCGAACAAGCCCTTTTCTAATTTTTCGGGATAGCGAACAAGTCAAAAAATAACAAGCAGTCCTACTTCTTACGTTCGAGTCCTTTCTCCGTTTTTCGGGAAAAATGTTTTAGTCACCAAAAGCGAAAAAAATGTTAGCCACCCAAAAAACGCAAAAAATGTTTCCGCCACCCAAAAACCGAAAAAATGTTTTCGCCGCCAAAAGAAAAAAATGTTTCCGCCCAAAAACCCGAAAAAAATGTTTCGCCACCAAAAACCGAAAAAATATTTTCGTCACAAAAAAAATTCGTTGAAGGTTTATAGCAACAAGGATTTGCCAGCGGGTCATAACCGCGATTTTTTTAAACATGTATTATTACTCGGTGAACACGTAGAGTATTAGGCTTGATAAAAGATGGTTGTCGCCTCTAATAATTTTTGCCCTTTTTCCTCTAGACTATTTTTCACCGGGTGGGTGGTTTTGCGAACATGTACTATTACTCGGTGGATGCGTAGAGTATTAGGCTCGACAAAAGATTATCATCTCTAATAATTTTTAGCCCTTTTTCCTCATGTTAGCGTCGGGTCATTCATCTTTATTTTTCGTTTAAAAAACCGTATTTTTTATTCACGGTTGTGTTCTCCGTTTTTCCGGGAAAAAGTTTTCGTCACCGAGATATATATGCGGCTCTATCTCTGACTTTTTCCCAACTCGATTTTCCATCTTGATCTCGATATTTTTTAAAACATGTATTATTACTCGGTGACGCGTAAAGTATTAGGCTTGACAAAAGAAGATTGTTATCTCTAATAATTTTCGTCCTTTTTCCTCTAGACTATTTTTCACCGGTGGGTGGTTTTGCGAACATGTATTATTACTGATAGCATAGAGTATTCGACTTCGACAAAAAAGGTTGTCATCTCTAATAATTTTTTATCATTTTCCTCTAGACTATTTTTGACACATTTTTCTTAAAAAAGCAAGCGGGATTACATGCTTTCCCTATAGGTATCAGCGATCAAAATTTCGCGTGGCCAAAGACAAATTACATATATCTTGGCGGCGTAATGGTCATTATCTAGTATATCTACTATATAAAAGAGCCTGGAATGCCGTGCTCTCAGGCGAGCCACGTCAGCTTTGTTCACGGCGAGGCCCTGCGGTTTTCTTATATTTACGAATAGGTCCATGTTATCCAGGCCGTTCATCTTGCGTTGGCATCGCTCCGCTCCGGGCTTGCGATGGTTGATAGAGCTTCATGAAATCGCTCCTTCCAGAGCCCTCTAGCCGCTGTCGCCCAAACACCTCGTGGAGCTCGCCCTTCTCTTCTCCCCAACGCTCCCCGTCGCCTCCATCATCGCACCCATGACGCCCCTCGCCGCCGTCGCTGCCTGTCCTCTCTACTCCTCTGGTCGCCCGTTGTAACATCTATGCCGCTCCCCATCCCCTCACCCGCGGACCCGCCTCGCCGCCGGGGATCGCCGGAGACAGGCCCTCCTCCCCACCCCGCGCCTTCCCCGCCACAGTCCTTTCCCTACGGCGCCGTCCCCTCCGATGCCACCGCCGGCCGCTGGGTGCCCACCCCGGAACCGATGCCGCCGCTGTTCTACTCCTGTCCTGCCCCTTCCACTGCAACGCCTGGAACTGCCTCCGTGACAACCATCGCCGCGCTCTCCTGGGCGCCTACCCGCTGCGGCGGCGCCGTCGTCGAGGATTGACGCAGCGCGTTCCTGGCGGCGGCCAGGAGGTGCCGAATCGACCTTGTGGGGGGCTCGCTGTCCGAGAACCTGCTCGTGGCGCTGCTGTGCACGCTCCGGTCCGCGGACGACGGCGCGAGCAAGTGGAAGCGGCGGGGCGCGTGGCGGGGCGGCTACTTCCCTAGGGAGGACGTCGTCGTCGCGTACCACCGTGACGTGCTGCTCGCCAAGTACACGTGAGTAATTTCTGTTGAATGCTGCTGCTTTCGGGGTTTCATTTAGATTGCAAGATAAGGCAATCTTCGTATGAGTATGAGATTAGGATGAACTGTAACTAAATTTGATTGAGTTGGTAGCATGCTTAGGTTGTTGCACTAAGGATCCAGACATCTAGAGTACATTTGTTTGAGGATGGATTGAGATTAATTGCAATTGCATTTGACCAGTTTTCATTTTCTGAAAATGCTTCTTAATTTCATCAATATGAAGTCCTTTAAATATGTCTCATTTGATGTAGCACACCATTAAATCATTAAGCCAATCATCGGATATATATCTTGTTACGCAAATTAGTCTTAATAATCTTCATAGCTGAGAAGACCCTTTCAACCGATGCTGTTGCCATTGGTAGTAGCAGTGCCAACTCAATAAGATGATAAACCAATGAAAATACAGTATGTCTTTCAAACTCAACCATCTTTACAGCTAGACTTGCGAGATTATGACAAATAAAAGTAAGCCTGATGCTATTGCATGTAGCCTTTTAGTTTTTGGCTGATTATTTTAACCTCTCTGCTCAGTGGGCTAGGTCTGGCAGCTGCCAGAGCTTGCCAGTCCCGGTCCTCCGCGCGCCCCTGCTATGTACTATAGTATAATGTACTGTAAAACTTCTCAAAAACTAACCTTTAATAAATAGGTGAAACTCCACTTACCTATCTGTAACTCGTAAACCATGACCAGAGAACTGTGGCACATGAAAGAACTATTCCCGGTGCTCTGAACATGCATAACAGTCTGGAACACGCGTCGCGTCATTGCTACATTGGCTACGTACGTACGGCTACACCACACGCAGGGTCAAGAGAAAGGAAAAGTATTGAACGGTTTCATACGAGTAAAACGTCAAAAGGAAAACATAGCACGTAATCTGCACGCCAATGGCGAGCACTACAGGAAAACGTGGTTGATTCGTCGGCCTTTACTATTTTCGCCGGCCTAAATTAAGCTGTCGAAAATAATTATATAAATTCGTCGGCAAATGAATGCCGTCGAAAATATCTATATATTTTCGTCGGCAAAGAAATACCGTCAAAAATATATGCATAATTTCGTCGGCTTATATTTAGTTGTCGGAAATATCTTCATAATTTAAATGGCTTATATGGCCGTCGAAAATAATGAAGACCTAATTGACCCGTGAACAGCCGAAAAACCCTCGCTCACATTTCGCTGCCTGGGCGCCTGCCCGCCAGCTCGCCGCCCCGCCTTCACGCCCGCGCCAGCTCGCCTGCCGCAGCCTGCTGCTTGACATCGCCGCCGCCACAGCGCTTCAATGTGCCACGCCAGTCACGCTGTCCCGCTGATGTCAGCGCCGCCGCCGCCCACGCAGCCCAGCCTTGCCGCCTGTGCCTCACCGTCACTTTTTCTCCAAGGTACAGATAGAATCGGTCCTGTTTATCGTTTGCATTCCCTTATAAGTAATGAGCTGCACTTGTTAGAACTTGTTGATTGTGGATTTGTTAGAATATGGATTTGTTAGAACTTGTTGATTGTGAAAATAACAGAGCATATGGATTTGTTAGAACTTGTTGATTGTGGATTCTGTTAGAATCGGTTCTGTTGAATGTTAATATATATTTGGATCTATTGCTTACTGTTTTGCATCATTGTCAGCTATCATTATTGCTGGAAATCTTTGCTAGCTCTAAGTAGAACTGTACTTGTTAGTTGCCATTGTTGAATTATCTTGTAGCTTGTCTCTGTTAATTCCTTCTCCTGTCAGCTAGCTTATTATCATGTTCCTGTCAGCTGAGCTGTGATTCCATGTTGTTTTGTTATTGCCGGATGACTAGTGTATGCTCCATATGCTTTGATTAAGTGTGTGTGTGTGTGTCAAAACTTCTCAATTGATTAGGTTTCAAGTAGCTGTCAAGTATTGAAAATTGTTGATTACAAAATCGTGGTAAGGAGAAAACAGATATGATGATATACAGAGCATATGGATTTGTTAGAACTTGTTGATTGTGGATTCTATTGAAAAGATCACTTGGAAACCATTGAAATTCTTCTGAATAAAGATTTAAAAGTTGATGTTATTGTCATCCCATGTTCTTTTGAAAATAACCAAGTTACTACAAATGTCGACTCTTGATATAGTTAACATGATATACCCCAGTAGCGTTTAATTTGTTTGTTTCCTTCTCCTATTAGTTGTGTGCTGCTCTTTGTTCTCCCGCTATACATAACGTAAAGAAAAGTAGCAAAATCCTTCGAAAGCGCCAAGTTTGTTGAGAAGAAAAAGGCTAAGATAGCATTTGATAGTTTGCACAGCCATCTTGGTTAGTTAACAAATACAAGATTCTATTTTTTTTCAATTTAAGTTATCTAGGTGGTGCACAAGCCACAAATTAATAACAATCTGGTATAATTGTTTTATTGTTGGTTGATAATGAAATGGCAAACTTGCACAGGATATGCATCTTTGCTTATATACCTTTGTTGGTATATCTATTAGAACAAATTGCATTTTGTATTAGCATTTTGTCCAAAGAGGGAGAAGAGACTGACCTTTTTTTGATTTCACGAGTTGAATTATTTTAGCCCTAATTTTGGATTGTTCTTGCATTACACTTTGATTGTCATAGTTCAAAATAGAGGCAATCTTCCTTCAATTTCACAGAGGAAAAAAAATTGTTGGTGCTATATCATTGCATTCATTTCATCCAAAATAGACATAATGAGAAAATGCTGTCAATGGCACTCTTTAGTGACACTCTCTTGTGACTAGAGTGTGTAATATGGAGGAACAAATTAGCAAAACAAGCGATGCAGCTTAATATTGAGTTCAGTTATGTTATTCAGGAGATTTTACCTTAGTATGCTCGACATTTTAATGATATTTATAAAATTGCACCATCATCCATGCAAGTTAGCAGCATCAAAAATGGCGATTTAAAGAAGATGGATGTACGATGGATGGAAAAACCGGATGCACACACGAGAGTGGATGGTGAACACACAGGCTTTTGTGGATTCTGTTTTCTCTTCCTCTCCTTCTGTTGGGTTGGGGAAGTGTCCTTGTCGAGGTGTCGAATTTTAATTGGCAAGTTACAAAAACAGATATGGAGCGTCACCTTTGCAAATGGGGTTTCATGCCAGATTATCTAACCTGGTATGAGCATGGTGAGCCACGTTCTAGGGAAACATCCAATCCAAACGATTGTGAGCTAGCTGATGATCCTATTGATGCATTGGATGATATGATGCATGATTTTGTTCAGCAGTTTGAGGATGTGCCCGGACCAGAGTTAGATAGATTCTTTAGTCTTTTGAAAGCTTCTGAAGATCCTTTGCATGAGTCCACGAGCGTGACACGACTTGCATCGTGACACGATTGATGGCTATAAGGTCGAAGTACAACTTCTCGGTGGACTGTTTCAATGATCTAGTTGATTTAATATCGACATTTTACCAAAACCTCACAAGTTGCCGAAAGATTTCTATTACTCAAAGAAACGCTAGCCGCCTAGGGATGCCATATCGAAGATTGATGTGTGTGAACAATTGTATTTTGTTCGAAGGAGCACGAGAAGTTGGATCGTTGTCCATGCCGCAAGAAATCTAGATATGCGTATAGTCAACAAAGATGGGATTATGAGAAAACAAGCGTTCCCTCGGCGACTCGATATCGCCTCTCACAAAGACGCTCCAACGGTTGTACCTCTCTAAGACGATTGCGAAGCATATGAGGTGGCACAAGGAAGGCATCCGTACAAATGAGGGGTACATGGGCCATCCATCTGACGGTGAGGCTTGGAAGGCACTGGATCGGTATGACCAAGATTTTGCTAGCGATCCTCGGAATGTACGTATTGGATTGGCGACCGATGGTTTCACCCCTTTCAACACAAATGCGGCGACATATTCATGTTGGCCCGTTTTTGCAATTCCATACAATCTTCCACCCTCTTTGTGCATGAAAGATCAGTATGTGTTCCTGACTATTATCATACCAGGGCCTGATCATCCTGGAAAGCACTTAGACATGTTTATGCAGCCGCTTGATCGATGAGCTAAAAAATTGTGGATCGGTGTCGGGACGTATGACAATAGTAGAAAGGAGTATTTCAACATCGTGCAGCATTCCTTTGGTCTATCCATGATTTTCCCGCATATGGCATGTTCTCGGGATGGAGCACGATGGTCGGTTATGTTGTCCAATATGCATGGGTGACACTGATGCATTTTGCCTGAAATACGGAGGTAAATTCTGCTTCTTCGATTGTCATCGACGCTTCACACCATCCAATCACCTATTTAGGACCCAACGAAATGCATTTCGTATAGATACGACCATTAGTAAAGGTCCACCGAAGCGTTTGACCGGAACAGAGATTGTTGCTTGGCATGATCGGTTAGAAGCCACAGAGAATGGTTACGAAGGGTTCAAAGAGGAACATAATTGGACTAACATATCTTCTATCCGAGTCTTCCTTATGTTAAATGTCTAATCTTATGGCACAATATCGACGTGATGCATCAAGAACGGAATGTTGCTGAAAGTATCATCAGCACCGTTTTTGACTTCAAGGACAAAACAAAAGATAATATGAAAGCTCATAGAGATATGGCTGACATATGTGACCGGCCTACCCTTGAGGTCAGAACCAATCAAGCCGGACATATGGGTAAGCCACGTGCTCCATACTGTCTAAAGCCTTCAGAAAAAAAGGAGGTGCTTGCGTGGCTCAAGAATCTTAAATTTCCCGATGGTTACGCGTCAAACCTAAAGGGCGCAGTGAACATCGTAAGTGGCAAGATAAATGGTTTGAAGAGCCATGATTACCATATTATTATGGAGAGGCTACTTCCTGTAATGTTTCGCGGATATCTAAAAGAAGAAGTTTGGATAATGTTAGCGAGCTTTCTTATTTCTCTGCATAACAAAGCGCAAAGGAAATTAAGAAAACAACAATGAGGAAACTCGGTAAGGAAATACCGGTGTTGATATGTAAGATGGAGAAAGTGTTCCCACCAGGTTTTATGAACGTAATGCAACATCTGTTGGTGCATTTGCCTTATGAAGCAGAGGTTGGTGGGCCTGTGCAGTATCGATGGATGTATCCTATAGAACGGAACTTAAAAAAGATTAGAGCAATTGTGGGTAACAAAGCACGAGTTGAAGGATGCATCGCGCAAGCATTTTATCTGAAAGAAATATCATACTATACGAGCACATATTTCGAGAAGAACACAACATCAATGCTCATATACCAAGATACCACACCTCGATGATGCACCACTAGTAATCTCAAGATATTTCAAAGGAAAGGTAAGGTCGTTGGTGGAAGTTCGATTGCATGAGGTATCTATAGAAGAATGGAATGTCGCAATGTTGTATATGTACACCAACATCGAGGAGATGGATGATTACTTCGAGTAAGTACTTAACCTAATTCCATTTTAATCTCTTCATGCACAAACTGTATGAAACCTAAATAATGTACTACAGGTTGTTCGATCAACAACAATGGAGATCTAGGCAGCAACCTACCAGTAAACAATTTGAAACTCTACGACGTGATGGATTACGTGGTGGTCCTAATTTTGTGACATGGTTTCGAAAACACGTAATTTTCTTAACAATTTTCTCATTGATTAATAACTATGTTGAGTATTAGTTTAAACACTGCTATAACCTTGCAGTGCATTACTGATGGTAGCGTCCATGAAGATTTGAGACAACTGTCACACGGAAGCATAACAGCGAGGAGTTTTGGACGTTATGATGTCAATGGATTTCGTTTTCGTTCTGCAAAATTTGAAGCAACACGTCCACAAGCAGCCACGACAAATAGTGGAGTTGTCACTATAGCAAGTGGCTCGGATGGTCGTCTCATCGAGTACTATGGTGTTATTCAAAACATAGTTGAGATGAAGTTCGGGGGGTCAAAAGATCTACGAGTAGTGTTTTTTTATTGTGATTGGTTTAATGAAAAATTAGGGATAGGGATAAGGCGAAACACCAAAATTGGTCTAGTGGAAGTTAATCATACATCACGTCTTACAGATTTCAAAGACCATATGTAGCATATCTGCAAATTAAATTGCAAATTTTAGTCTTGACATCTATTATGTGATAATGACATGCCATGTTTTTTGCAGGATTACAAATGGACCTCTTTCTGGACTTATTGATAATATGGCTTGCTAAAGGTGTAGCTCTAGAAACATAAAACAAATGTTGCAGCAATCTGATAATCATGTATATGTTCTTAGTACTACCTTAGCCCTTAGGTAATAGAATTCAGAAAAAGGTACATGGGCACGTTGTGTACCAGCATAGGAACAAGTGAATTAAGCATTTGTTGAATTGTTTTTGTTTCACACCTGTTGTGTCCTTTGCTTACGTATCCTTTGAAAAATAAGCCAAACTGCATTCTGCTGAGTACTGACACTTTCCATGCAGCATGCTGGTGCTCGTGATGACAAAGGCAGTCCTGTCATCAGAGATTTCTATAATAGCCAATTAACTGCCAGGTCTGAAACCTCAATGTCTCATTTACCTTTATTTTTCACCATAAATATGTTTGGCTACACCATGAATTCAATTCCTTATCAGTTGGATCAGATGAAAGCTATGTCAACAATCAACATATAGTAAATTTTGCATGCAGCAAGCGACACGTCTTGTGGTTTGTTAATATTACAGATAAGCAAAATGCTAATGAATAGAAGCTACTTCCTACTGCTACTGTATTTCTAGTTTGCCTGTTGAACATAGAATTGATTGTGTAGATTTTTTATCCTACTCATGTATACTTCTTGCTTACAATGCTGAAACACCATTTTGTTTGAGTATTACATTGTCCGATGGTGTATATGTTGAACCCTTAACGAACTTCAAAGGCTATTGAGTTATGCAAATTTAAAAGTGTGTATTGTAATTTACATATTGTTGAAATACAGGTCGAGCTTGTGAAATTGATTTGCCTCTTTCACCTGTGTGAATAAAGATTGTCCCTGCAACCATTGCTAGAAATCCGAGAAAAATTAGTAACGAACTAGCCCAAAATATTGCACAAATACATTTCAATAACATAATAGGGAACATATCCTGTGCACACAGGCACTCCCGTATACACACCGTGCACACCAACTAAGAAAAGTTTCAAAAATTCTGAAAAAAAATCATGGATGTACATATCAGCTTACCCCATCTACATATAAAATTTCATGATCAAATTCGTCCTGTACTAATAGTAATAAAAAGACAAACTTGATCTTGACAGGAATATGTAGATGGGGTCTTTGATATGTATATCCATGATTTTTTTCAGAATTTTTGAAACTTTTCTTAGTTGGTGTGCACCGTGTTTTCACCAAATATTTGTGTGCACAGGATACGTTCCCAACATAATAAGACCTTAGATTGGTTAGCATTCTTCATATAGCCTGGTAAAAGGAGAGTTGATTCAGTGATCCATGGAAAAGTAACAAAATTATTCAGGTCTGTAGATTTGCTCAACTGAACGGTCACTAATAGTTATATATTAAGAAAAGTTGCACATAAATCATCCATATCTTATGGGGTGATGCTTTCAATGGGATTATTTCCCTACTATATTCTTGGAAAATCATTTTAATTTGCTGAAAAGACCTTAGATGATTTTGAGCAAAAAGGATGACTTCCTGGATTGCTTGGATAATGCAGTCTTCTCCAGACCATGCATACACTGACCCCCTAATCATTCCATCCACTGCTATTTGCAGTTCTGCACGCTAAGCAAACACCTCCAACCTCCAAATCAATCTATATATGTTAAGGGATATATATGGTGTATATGTTGAACCCTTAACGAACTATCAGGTGAGCAGATAGCATTTTCTGTGGGTTGAAACTCAAATCTGTTGAATCTCATGATTAAGGATTAAGCATAAGCCATTTAACATGAGCCTCACACACTCGCTTTTTAGTTGGGTTAAGCTGTACCAATTTTCATTGGCGTTTTTATTTTGTGTCAGATTCCTTCTACTTTGCTCTGCAGCATTTTAATTGGTGAAAGTGGAATGCTTTGGCCATGTTGCCATCATTCTCCTGTAATTTACCTCGCATGTCGTTTACATTGCAGGTGAAAGAAAGCGAATCGGATCCTTTGAGCACTGCTGACGACGAGCCCATGAAGGTACCAATGGTTTTATAATTTTTTGAAATTAAATTATTATTTTCGTCGGCCGGGCCTACCGACGAAAATAAATATTAGCCGACGAACCTAAAAACAGCCGACAAAAATAAAAATTTTGGCCGACGAAATTACATTTTTTTGTCGGTATAACCGACCGAAACAGCATAAAAACCGACGAAAATACAAATTTTGGCCGACGAAATTACATTTTTTTGTCGGTATACCGATTTAAAACAACATAAAACCGATGAAAACAAATTAATTTAAATCGGTCGACCGATTTAAAATATATATGCCACGTCGGCACCGGCCGTGGCTCGTGTGCGTCGACTAGTAATTTCGACGACCAACAAAGCCATTTAAAATATGTTTATTTTAGATTGGTTCATTTAAAATCGCTGTATTTTCGTCGCATATTTTTGTCGGCCAAAAGCCGACGAAAATCGCCGACGAAAATATTGCGGATTCCTGTAGTGGAGCTGCACTTCTTGCCGGCGCATGAGGGCAAAATTATGGATACGCACAAACTTATGCAGAACGAACTCCGATGGATGCTTCGAGGACCGAAGTCCTCACCCATGTCGATCTACTAATTCCGAGCACTGATTTTAGATGAGATGGCTATGAATAATAGTTTCTCTTGAGCTCTTTTACCGTGGATTAAAATCAATATAAATTGTTCATTCTTTTGAATCTAATGGTTGAAATCAATTTAGATATAGTTATACTACCACCTGTAATATTGGTAGTAAAATTCAGAGAAGGTAAAAAGGTAAAAATTATATCATACTATTTGTTCTCTATGGTAAAACATGTCTTATCATCCTGATAAATAGTGGATGAATGGATAAGAGGCCTCTGAAGATATAATCAGTTATTCGATGAATCCAAAATTACGAACAAATTAGGAAAGTCTAAATTACCCTTGATGAATGGATAGGAAAAATCTAAAATACCCTTGAGAAATAGATGATTAAACTTGATTTTTACTACCACTATTTACTACTAATGTTATCCACCATAAAAATTCTCTTTCTCTTTATAGATTATATAAGTCTTGGTGGTTTAATTCCGTTATTGAAGGCTTCTAGACATGAGAAGTTCTTGCAGGATATGATAGAAAAACGGAATTCGTGGATCATATTGATCTGGATGTAGAAGTCTAGATACTCTGCAATACGGACATACGTCGCATCGTTGTCTACCTGTCATCATACTTGTTGATTTCATTGTCCTTTTGCGCTTGAAATACACATATAAATACACTTTTGTAAAAAAAAACATCAACTAGTCTTTTCTGAAACCCTGTAGAAGGAGTACTCCGATTGGCACGATGAAAGGGTTGCAAATTCGTTCATTTGAGCACAAGAAGAAATAAGTTTTCTGCAAGTTGCATGAGCTTAGAGCAAGAACTTGAGTTCCTTTCTGCACGGTGCAGCTGTTACTTGCGAGATTGTAGGCTAAAATCGTAAAGATCCAACGGATTGGATCACATCACTCTTGATATTTACTTGTACAGATGCCTCCTTTCGAAAAGCTCTGGCACATCAGAGGAAGTTAAGAGGGAGATTCAAGCCTTAGTAATTTACATGGATGTACCGAAGCAATGCCAAGTGCCTGTAATTTCCATTAGGAATGTCTTCGCGGTGTGACATGCGCGTCTCAAGGACAAGGATTCTTGCCAAAACGAAAGGTCCTTTTCATAAAAAAACTGCTGAAAGGACCTACACATAATTATATTTTTTTAGGGGCGCTCGCGGACGGAGGACACAAAGCGTGCGATGCCGCACCCGGTAAAAAAATTTGACCCAGATTTTTTCTAAAAAATAAAATTCATTTTTCTCGACGGTGTTTTTTAAAAAATTGGCCACGACTGCGCGAAATCGAAAGGTCCTATTCACGAAAAATAGCTGGAATGATCTAAACGTAATTATGCCCTTTTTCGGCATTTATTTAGGGTCCTTTCACGAAAAATTCGCAATTTTGCTGAACCAAAAGATCCGTTTCGTAAAAAAAACTGCCGAAAGGACCTAAACGTAATTACACTCTTTTTTGGCATTTATTTAGGGCCCTTTCACGAAAGATTCACGGTTTTGCTGAACCAAAAGGTCCTTTTAAAAAAAACCATCGAAAGGACCTAAACGTAATTACATTTTTTTGGAGGGGCATTTGCGGAGCGCCGATACGTGGCACCGGTGCCTGGCCATGAATCCTGCCATCTTTAGGATATATACTAGGATAGTTTTCGTGGCGTGACACGCCGTGTGTGTTTGTCTTTTTTCGTGAAAACAATTTTGTTTTTTTTTTCGTCGGTGTTTTTTTTAAAAAAATCATCGAGGAAACGCGCGAAACGGTTGAAACAATACAAACGCATCCGCGATTGTGGTAAATCGAAAGGTCCTTTCCGTGAAAAACAGTCGGAATAATCTAAACGCCGCTACGTTTTTTTCGGTATTTATTTAGGGTCCTTTTACGAAAGATTCACGATTTTTCTGAACTAGAAGGTCCTCTTCGTAAAAAACCGTGGGAAGGACCTACATGTAATTACACATTTTTTAGGGACCCACACGTGAAAAGAAAAAACCGAGCCAAGCCGATCGGCCGTGCGTTGTTTTTTCACAGAAACAATTTCTTTTTTTCCGTCGGTGTTTTTTTTAAATCATGGAGGAAACGCGAGAAACGGTTGAAAAGACACAAGTGCATCTGCGATCGCGCTAAATCAAAAGGTCCTTTTCATAAAAATAGCTGGAATGATCCAAACGTCACTCCGTTTTTTTGGTATTTATTTAGGGTTCTCTCACGAAAGATCCGCGATTTTTTTGAACCAGAAAGTCCTCTTCGTAAAAAACCGTGAGAAGGACCTATACGTAATTACGGATTTTGGAGAGACCTAAGCGTGAAAAAAATTGAGCCGAGCCAAGCCGTGCGACCAGCTCGACTCAAATCGTCCAGGAGGCTGGAGCTTTGCAGACATTAGTATTATAATGACCTAGTTAAAATTTGAGCCCATATAAAGTCTCACCTGCACTTGTATAGTCTAGTCAAGTGCCTATGTGTTGCAACAAAATTATATTTTTGAATCAAATAATCAAATTATGCTGTATGTTTACGAAAATAAATTTACACTAAGGGAGTTGCCATGGGGATAAAGAAGTGGGGAACGACCCAGTCAAGAAGAGCAGGTGTGGACAGAAAAGAGGGAGATGCAATTAGTTCCTTAAAGATGATAAGGAGGATGAACAACCATCACAGACTCATATTTATACAACAGTAGAGATATCTTTCTGATCACAAACCATGAACAAGCATGTTTTTCGCTTTGGCAATTCAATCCACCTGTCACAATGCCGGAAAGCAACCGAAGCCCAGCGTCCTGTGCATTGATTAATTTCCATTGCTGCGAAACAGCAATGTATCATGGTTGTCATTGCTGCTGAGCATTTCACCAGGGATATTTCATATGTCAGTCATTAGCAGTTAAAGCTAGCCAGTGGCGTCTCATCCTAATTAATCTTCAGATATGGCACCTCGCAAGCCCGGCTTTTCTTCCAACGTGGTGCTGTCCATTTAGCAATGCCTATTTGGGCATGCAACCGAGCCCAAGTCTCTCTTGTTTAGATTAGAAAGTTAAAGAACAATGTTGAGTAATTGATGTATGAACTTGTGTCCTCTTCCATTCATTGATCAAAGGTATATATACATCATGAACGGGTGGCTTTGCACCCGTTTGTGGATTACATGTGAGAGGGAGATGTTAAGAGTTGGTTATCGCCTTGCGTCGGTTGTTGATTTACAGTTAGTGTTGATTCACGAATAGGTGTCTTTTCCCGTTTGTGGCGGTTGCTTCGGTTATTGAAGATGTGGATGAGATCATCCAAGTCCTTGTCTGTTTGCAACACTCCCCCTTGATCGAATCCATCTTCTGAGATCAATATGGAATTATTTTGTCTATGAACCTGACATGCCTAATATCATCCTCTAAAAAACCCAGTGGGAAAAAATAGATGATACGACATATAAACTATGTTGATATTGCCTCATTAAAAACTTTACATGAGAAAACCTCAAAGAGGAAAAACTCATACAAAGAAAAGAGTACAATATAATGTTCAAC
Organism: Guadua angustifolia; assembly: GCA_036346375.1. Lineage (NCBI taxonomy): Eukaryota > Viridiplantae > Streptophyta > Magnoliopsida > Poales > Poaceae > Guadua > Guadua angustifolia. Next base: position 55,128 of record JAYEVE010000138.1, read on the forward strand.
AGGTTATTTATCAGAAAGAGAAACTCCCCCTGACTCCTGCAAATCTCTAAGCCGTCTCATACCAATTCCCTTAACACATTTAGAAAATGTAGAATAAGGTAGAGACTTTGTGAACAAATCAACAAGATTATCACATGACTTAGTTTGCAGAATGTTTATTTCCCCACTCTTTTGTAATTCATGGGGATAAAACAATTTTGGAGCAATATGCTTAGTGATGTTGCTCTTAATATAACCTGTTTCCATTTGAATAACATAGGCAGCATTATCTTCATAGATAATGGTTGGAGATTCAATGGAACCAAGACCACATGACTGAAGTATGTGGTTTATCATTCTGCGAAGCCAAACACATTCTCGGGAGGCCTCATATAATGCAATTATTTTAGAATGATTGGTAGAGATAGCCACCAAAGTTTGTTTGAAAGATTTTCAAGAGATGGTTATTCCACCTTGTAAGTATACAAAGCCTGTTTGTGATCTGGCATTATAGGGATCAGATAAATAGCCAGCATCTGTATATCCAGTCAAAGTCGGATCTCGGTTTCTTCCATAGAAAAGACCAAGATCTCTTGTACCATTGTGATATCTAAAGACATTCTTCACTCCAGACCAATGACGCTTAGTGGGAGCAGCACTGTGTCTTGCAAGTAGATTCACTGCAAATGCAATGTCCGACCGGGTACTATTTGCAAGATATATGAGCGCACCAATAACATTGAGATAAGGGTACTCTAATCCTAATATCTCTTCTCCATCACCCCGAGGTCGAAAAGGGTCTTTCTCCATGTCTAGAGATCTGACCACCATAGGGGTTCTAGATGGATACGACTTATCCATATTGAATTTCTCCAATATTTTCTGAATATAAGTAGCTTGGTATACAAAAATTCCTGAAGGTAAATGCTCAAGTTGCAAACCTAAGCAAAATTTGGTTTTACCCAAATCCTTCATCTCAAACTCCGTCTTTAAATGATGACGTGCTTCATTAATATCAGTTTCGTTGCCGATGATGTTGAGATCATCAACGTACACTGAAATGATACAAAATCCTGTAGAGGATTTCTTAATGAAAACATATGGGCAGTCATCATTATTAGTGTACCCCTTTAAAGAAAGAAATTCACTTAATCGATTGTACCACATATTGTGATTGCTTCAAGCCATACAATGACTTTTGCAATTTTACACAATACATGTTACGATTTGCTGTGGATCCGCACATTGATTCCATCAGAACCTTCATGTAAATCTCGTAATCCAATGACCCATATAAATATCTGTCACCACGTCTATCAACGCAAAGATAGAGCGATTTTGAACGCCAATGATATCAAATATCGGAAGGTTATGCCACTCATAACCGGAGAATAAGTCTCATTATAATCAACAAGACGCTGCGTAAAGCCTTGAGCTACTAGCCTTGCTTTATATCTCACCACTTCATTATTTTCATTCCGTTTACGGACGAAAACCCACTTGTATCCTCACAGGGGAAAGTGCCACGAGGTGTAGGCATCACTTCCAAGAATACTTCTCTTTTATAAAGCGAGGCAATCTCGCCGATCGCTTCCTTCCATTGATTCCAGTCCGGCGTTTTCTACACTCTACCATGGATTTAGTATCTGGATCATTCAGGATGTCAGCAATCTGCTCGAGAGAAATAAGTGTAAAACAAGCGTAGCTTTTCGGTCAAAGAATTCTCCACTCTCAATGTAATTTGTAGCAATTTCGTTCACCCTAAGAGATTCATCATTATTTCCCATAACGATGGATCTGGGGTTATCCGATGTCCCAAGTTCAAGAATGCGCTGCGGAAGAAGAGGGTTGAGGATCAAGTCCACTTTGATATCTATCAACCATAGGTTGATCTGCATTTACTACCTTTTTCTGCTTAGAGGCCTTACTCCTCCCCCTCTTATTGCTAATCGGGGGTTGAGTGGTTTTATTTAGTACCTCCACACTTTCAGGCACACTTATTGCAAGGATAAAAGATTTAATAACACCTTTATAATCTGTAAATGCATCTGACATGTTGTTCGCAATATCTTGCAAACCAATTATTTTCCAAACTTGGAGTTCGGTTTCTTGAGTATGTGGATCTGAGGATGAAATACTTTGAGCATTCCAATCAATTTCACGGCATTCTTTCTGGTACTTGAAATCTCCCCCTAATGCCGGGAAATGTTCCTCATTGAATATAAAGTCAGCATACCGGGTCGTAAATAGATCCCCTGTAAGAGGTTCTAAATACTTAATGATTGACGGAGATTGAAATCCCACATAGATCCCTAATTTTCTATGAGGGCCCATACAGGTACGCTGGGGTGGTGAGATCAGAATGTATACCGCACATCCGAACTTACGCAAATGGGAAATACTTGGTGGATTCCCGCATTACTAACCGCATGGGAGAAGAATCATGATATGTAGTTGGTCGAAGTTGGATTAACTCAGCAGCGTGTAAGACCGCATGACCCCAACACGACGTAGGCAATGAGCAATTCATCAGTAATGGACGCGCAATGAGCTTGATTCTCTTAATCAGCGATTCAGCCAAACCATTACGAGTATGGATTATATGGAGCGAATGATGTGCACTGAATTCTAAAGCCATGCAATAATCATTGAAAGCATGGGATGAGAATTCAGCGGATTGTCCATTCGGATTGATTGAATCCGATGTTCAGGATAATCGCCTTCTTAATAATTTGAGACATTATTTTCGCGAAGGCATGGTTTCGATGTGGACAATAAGCACACATGTGAACATCTAGTAGATCGTCAATAAAAACCATGAAAGCACGAATGGTCCGTGGTTAGCTCAATCGGACCACAAATGTCACCTTGAATTCTTTCAAGAAACTTAAGTGGTTCAGCCCGGATTTTAAGATGTGAAGGTCTTAGAATCAATTTCCCAGTAGCACATGCAGTGCATACAAAATCCGAAGATTTGGGAAATTTTGTAGCCATCAAATCATGACCGATAGAATTAGTGATAATTTTTCTCATCATCCACGACACGAGGTGCCTAAGTCGATCATGCCAAGTTTGGAATGCATCGGCGTTTTGAAAAATTACCTTGTATGCAACATGTTTTATGGGCCTAATGTATGTATAGTACAATCCAGAGTCGAGAGTTGGAATTTTTTTCGCATTTCTGCTTGCCATATCCAGTAAGTCTAGTTAAGAGAAAATATTCCTCTTTGTTTTCTTCATGTGTTTCCACATGAATACCATTCTTACAAATATCTCTATAACTCAACAAGGTACGAGTTGAATCAGGATACAACAAAGCATCCTCAATTGTAATCTGTGTACCCATAGGGAGGGTGATTGTGGCTCGACTAGAGCCAACTATCAACGCTTATCACGACTGCCGATCGTTAAAACATTTCCTTCTCTTTTCTTAAGAGTTTGGAAATATTTTATCTCTGTGAGTATAGAGTTTGTGGTACAACTGTCCACAAGGCATAATTCCTCCTCGAGGATTGACTTCAAAGACATCTATAGTAAGAATAAGAATTTAATTAAAATTCTTTATTCAACACATATAGAGATACATACACATTGTATTGAATATCTAACATAACGATAATGCAATATTACAATACATATGAGTTTGTACAAATAAATATACAACTCCAAATTACAAACAGTTTTCAAATTCTAATTATTACAACACACAATACTATTTGACAATAATTACGGACATGGAGATTTTAAGATAAATCTCCATACATGTCACCTGAGGTGTACTCAATGAGCATGTCGTCCGTTGTAGGAAGGTCCACTTGCTGAGTAAGGGCTTTATTGTTTGGCGATTCTGTGGGAACCGAAGACGAACAACCAGCCTCCTTTGAAGTCTCAGTAGTAAGATTGAAATGTGCTTCATATCTTGGTGCCTTCTGTTTGTCATCACGGAGAGATTTCTGATAAAGATCAACCAAGTGTTTTGGAGTATGACAAGTCACGGCAAAATACGTGTTACAACCACACTTATGACAAAGTCTTTTATTGTCATAGGTAGTTTGTGCATTACCACGTGCCTTCTTGTTAGCACGGTGTCTGCGGTTCTTGTTGAATTTGCATCTACCAGGAGGGTTCTTTGGATTGCCAGATGGAGATCCATTGAACTTTCTTTTATTGAAGCATTATTGAACATTCTGAACCTCGAGCAAAGGTGTCTTGACAATTAGGCGCAACTTATGATTCTTAATAAGAAGTTCATCATTCTTTTCGACTGAGATAATGTATGAATAAGTCAGGAATAAACTCGATATTTTTCTTTCCGGTATTGATTACACAATACCACATCCCTTTGAAAGCATAGTAGATAGAGTTTTCTCTATCTTTTACGCATCCGTCGGTTCTTTCTCTAAAACTTCAACCTACTACGGATGTTATGAATAGCATGATTGTATTCACCCAGATTTAAAATCTTGTAGCGTAGGTGATTCCAATCATCTTTGTGCATCGGGATAGATAATTTCATTCTTTGTTCATAACGATCTTTAAGAGCAACCCACGAACGAGGATTTTCTTCCAAAATATACTCTTTTTGAGATCTTTATGGATAGAAGTGCGTAACAAAAGTAAGGTAGTGTACTTCATTTGATCGAGGACGGAGGGCCCCTTCAAGCTAGTTCATTTATTGCGGTTGAAATCTCTCGAGATGCAAAACTAATTTTGACATCCGATGCCCATGAAGGATAATTGCTCCCATCAAGGGCAAGTTCTTCAAATTCTTTTGCATTTTCTACATGGCATAACCATCGATTTTATTAATTCACCAAATATTGGTAAATTTTGAAAACCTTAATGGTGGTGTTGTAATATTTAAGTGCAAATTTTAAATCATATCATGTTTTGGATGATTGGAGTAGACCATATAATTAAGGTAATCTCCATAAATTAAGGTAATCTCCATAAATGGAGTAGACCATATAATTAAGGTAATCTCCATAAATGGAGTAGATCATATATCCAAAATCATTATTTTGAGATAACACTTTATAGGTAATCATCAAGTTAAAACATGATGTAGACCTCATAGTGATGGGCAATTTTCATTCTTTGCTCAAAAGGCATGGTCTCGAAAGAAATATTGAGAAAAATTGAATAAGGCGTAATAGCGCCCTAGACTCCGATCACCTTGTGTTTTATTCTCAAAATAATGTAAGACATGTTTTTAAATTTGCTTAAAATCCTGGACAATTAAGTGGCACTTAATTGTGAGAATTTTAAAGTTATTAAAATGCAATTTGTTAAGTTGCAAATTTAATAACATACAACATATACATATATGCATAAGTATATACACAAACACACATATATATATTTACAAATTACGAGATAATATCGGGGTCTTAAATTATAAAGACATCACCTTGATATAATATGAATGCAAATCTTTGTAAAATACTGAGGGACTAAAGTGCATAAAATGCGAAATCTTGAAAAGATAAATTTATTAAATAAATTAAGCGGCAATGGGCTGCATTGTGGTGCATTCATTATTGCGACCCGCAAGGCCTATTAGGAGGCGGGGAATTGGGCGTGGGCAGCTCTTTTGGCCCAAAGGCGCTGTCTGAGAGCATGTCCATGCGCAAGGGCAAGCGAGCGCATAGCGTGGGCTTGGGCTGGAGAAGTGACCCACAGCGCACTCACGTGCGGGAAGGAAGAGCAGGCCCGGGCCGCCAATCGCGTCTACCTCCGCACCAAATAAAAACTGAGCGACTCGGCTGATTAGGGTTAGTTTTTGTAACCCTAATTGCTCCTCATTCAGTCGCCACCGCCACTTAGTCCACAGCTTCCACGCACACCTTGCTCCTTCCGCCACCGTCGCCAGCCGTAGAGCAGACCCTAGGCCATGACGACGTCTCCCCCTCCCCCTCTTCTTGAAGTGCTCAGTGGTGGGGGCCCTCCCTCTCATCAGTGGAGGAGAAGAAGCCATTGTCGCCGCCTCGGCCGATTGAATGGGCGAAGGTGCCGTTGCCGGTGAAGAAGGGCGACGCCACTGGCACAGCCTCCATGGTGGGCGCAATTCAAAGCTGGCGAGCCGGGGTTGGGGCCTCCACCTCATGAGTCCTCTTGATCGGTGTTGGCGACCTCGGAGAACGCCACAGTGGCGAAGGTCGGCGGGTACCCCACGGCATGAAGGAAATCCATCGCCGTCCAGGGGCGTCTTTGGTCTGCAGTCTTTGGAGTAGAAGAAGGGCTGTCGAGCAGCGTCGAAGGCGAGGAACACCGTGGTGTCGGGGAACCCAGACGCTAGTGGCTCGGAGGCTGACCAAGGTGCGGTGGATTGCTGCGTGAAGACGATCATGATCCAAGACGCCAATGCGTGCAGCGCGACGGAACTCGCGGGCTACCGCGACGAGGAGGGTGGAGACAACACGGTTGAGGGTAAGAATCGGCATTCTTCTTACCGTAATAGCCGCCGTGTTGTTCTTCCTCTTTTCTCACTTGAAAACTCAGTGGAGATTCTACATGCTTGATAACGTGTTTAGATTAGAAAGTTAAAGAACAATGTTGAGTAATTGATGTATGAACTTGTGTCCTCTTCCATTCATTGATCAAAGGTATATATACATCATGAACGGGTGGCTTTGCACCCGTTTGTGGATTACATATGAGAGGGAGAAGTTAAGAGTTGGTTATCGCCTTACGTCGGTTGTTGATTTACAGTTAGTGTTGATTCACGAATATATAGGTGTCTTTTTCCATTTGTGGCGGTTGCTTCGGTTATTGAAGATGTGGATGAGATCATCCAAGTTTTTGTCTGTTTGCAACATCTCTCTCTCTCTCTCCTGCTCCACGAAAAATGGAGGCTAAACCCCTTTGGACGTAGCTTCTGGCCATAGATTTTCCATGGAATCACAAGGAGGACTACAGAAGTGACGACGCACTCTCACATTGTCCACATGGGCGTACGTGTTTGTGATGGCAAAGGCATTGCATCACTAAGTGATCACGACGTTCAAATACAGGAAACTTGGATAGGCACGTCAATGGGCTAAGGGGGATGTAACATTGGAATTTGGATACGTAGTTTTCCCCTATTGAATCATAGGAAGGAAGGTCGTCAAATTTAGAACTAAGTGGTCCAAATATTCTACCGCTAATGTTCTTTATATATATATATATATATATATACTCGTCTCTACGTCGATCTACACCGTTGAGAAATTTATCCTACGGTTCTTGGGGCTTTTCTATCCATCTAGTCATAAAACCTTGTTCCAAGTAGGAATTCAATTCCTAGTCAATTTTTTTTTCGCATAGGATGAATGTATCCTTTTCTTATGTAGCTCAAATGCTATTGGCACAGTGTTTGCATTCCGAATGATCTGGATCGTCGAATTGCACATCCAACGGTCACAAGGGCATCCACATCCTTGGAAAAAAATGGAAGCTAGCTACACATTGGATTTTGCTTGTGCAAAGTTGGCTAAATAAGTGGTACTTTGGTGGCTCACATGGGCAGGTTGATAACTGCAATCCAGATCTTTCGGTTGTACAGGTTGTGGCTATGAATTTTGCTCCAAAATGGTTTGTACATGAGTCACGTGAATCCATGGCCATGGAGCTAATCCTTCTGCAATTAAACAGGCCAGCAGGGTACATGCATGCGACGCTGATCTTCAAGCAGCTCGTACAGATCGATATGGAGCATGCGTCCTTGTTGCTTCAACTGTGCAAAAATGACATTTATATTGCTCACTCCATTTCCATGTGAATAAATAGAAGGGTTGTACATTCATCTGATAGATGTATACAGCTTTCGTGGTTTGTTAATGTAGCATTCCATGAAACATGGATCGATCGGCAAATAGAAAGTCCTAATTAATTGGAACCATGTATGCTAGACATACAGCTAGAGACAGTAAATCTACTATTCATTCGTCTTAGTTGTGTTTTCATTTTAACAAGAATTTGTATTTTCGTTTTAGCCAACCAATTAATGTACAGGTTTAGTTAAGATACATAGCCTCAATCGTAAAATAAGTTTTGGAATAATGTCCACAATACGTTAATTGGGGTTCAAAATTCACAATGATGTAACAAGAGGGTATGTACAAAGCGAGCATGTTTACACACACCCATCCTCTCCTTATGGCTAGCTATCAACAATCATATCCAATGATTCAGAAATGAAAAATTAACCATCCAATGCATCTACGCTAAATCCATTACAAGACGTTTTCCAATAAATTAATTTTCATTTCAATACAGTTCCGTTTTAACTATATTTTGACACTAGGGCCCTATTTATTAAAGCTTGGATCCTATCTTGCATCTCGAGATCTAAAATTTGTAAAGCCAAAATAAAGTGAATTAAGTTTATATTTTTAGTCTAAAGTGTAAATATATAAGATAACCCACGAACACTCTTAATATGCGCAGCTCAAATTTCTACGGATCTGGTGGAGTTAAAAATACTAATTATACAGATTTATGAATCTAATAGAGCTGAAACTGTACTAAACATAGCCTAAATCAAAAGGCGGATCCAAATGCGCCGAATAGTTGGAGGAGAGCCGCACAGAAAGCTACACATATTACAAAGTGACACAGAAGATGCTCTTGGCTAGCTCTGCCTCTCCCATCTCACTAGTCACACTCAGTCTCCTTTCTTCCCTCTAATTTGGCGTGCGGCAACACGTGTTGGCGTATGTATCACTCTCCTAGCTAGTGCACCTCCCTGACGTGGCCATGCTCGCTCAACACATGTCAACTCACCCACAGAAAAGCTAGGCGCAATTCGGATGGTGCAAGGTAAGCTATCAATCCAGTACTGTCTATAGCTTTGCTAGCCCAAAGGATTATATTGGTGACGCTGAAAGCTCTACTAGTTTGCAATTTGCACGCTTCTTCTTTTCTTTCCGCTTATTATATTCCTTTTGTTATGTTAGTATTCCACATGTATTAGATATGTACACACACACTTTACACCAATACAAAACTAGTTTTGATTCTAATTGGAACTTCGCCTCTATTAAGGTCCATTTGGCGAGCTCTCACTAGAACACGGAGTGAATCTGTGAAATTTCTGCTTAAACAATGAGTTCTGAGAATCGCTCAAGGGTGATTCGTGAAGTGATTCTCGAAATGAACTAGGGTTGGGAGCTGAAAAAAGCACTTCTCTGATTCACTCCCAACAAAGTCGGTTTCTCCATAGAGTTTATCCTATGGATTAGTTGAAGAATCACTTTCGGTGACAGAATCACCTCTCGAGAATCACTTCTAACGAGAATCGAGAATCGGAGGAGCTCTACCAACAGGCCCTAACAATAGGTGGTGAAAATAGCACAACACTTGCCGGGGAGGGACGGACAATGAGACCAAGAACTACTATTCATTATGTATTAAATTTCTTTTATCAAAATTATGTTTACAATCTACTATTCAGTATTTACATTTCTAAATTAGCTTTATACAAATTAACCGTAGAAATCTTTCCTTTGAAATGGCCTACATATACTATAAGTTTTACAAAATCTTGCAGTCACGAAAGTACTCACCCTTACTCAATTATCATTTTTAGGTGAAAAGCAGTTACCCAGATGATATATGTACTTTGTGCGGATTCGAGGATGTTAGCGATGAGTTTTTCTAGGGTTTATCTTGTCGGTTGCTGTAGGAATAATGGGTTAAAGGCATATTGCAAGATACATATGTCTCCTTGTAAGAGTCTATTTAGGTTTGTAAGATTATCATGTAAGAACTACTTCCTTTGTTGTCATAATATGTGTGTGGTTGTGATATCAATTGTGAATGTGCGTGCTAACCAGCGATCATAGGACTATTACTATATGCACATAGTACCCATTATTGATATTTATTATAAAAATGGGGGCCTCACAGATAAACAATATGATGTACACTAAAAACAATACTCGAAAAAAAGACAAATATTGCAATAATAAAATTAAGAGATGGTGATATAAATAAAAAATATTATGTTATCTATGTTTACTGTCGACGATCGGGATGTCAACGCAAAAAGCGAGATGGGGGTCGATGTGATATGGGACCTGCGCTTCGCTCGAAGCGGAGGAATGGAGTGGGCCTGACGATGGTGAACAAGATGACAATGGCGTGAGGCGAGGTTTATCTTTGGTTCGAGCCCCTATGAAGGTAATAGCTCTACTCCAATCGCCTTGCGGTAGTATTCTTAAGCATTTACGAGTGCGAGTGTGTTCTGACTCAAGTTGAAGGTGGCTATATCTAAGCTCGGGTTATGGCGTGTTGTCCTCGTGTCCTTGAAGCTGCGCATCCTTGGTTTTATACTTCCTCTGCTGCGCGTGACGGGAGATTCGGAAGTGGCCTTCATGCCACGTTGAGGTGGCGATAACTACTCGGGCTTGATGCACGCTGCTTCATCGACCGCATTTGGCAACCGCCGGTCAAATGCGATCCAGTAATCAAGGGTGGACTCGGCTTTGAGCAGGCGACGAGGCTCGAGGTCGTGAAATCGAGGCCGACTCGGGTCAGTAGCTCTAGGTCGGCGTCGGCACCGCCAGTGCGTGGTCGAGGCCTCTGAGCTTAGGAGGTTCGTTGACCATCTTTCGCCCGGTCAAGGGCCTTGACCCTCGTCGGCTAGCCCGAGGCTTAAGGTGTGGCGAGAACCACGGTCAGAGCCTTGAGCCTCTGAGCAGGCTGATTCCGGAACCTTGAGCTTGAGTGCGGTCGAGAAAGTGACGCTTGCCCGGCGTGATGAAAGCGACACTTGGCGCCTCTTGATCTCCGGAACCGATGCGGATGCTGGCAGATTGGTGGACACACCTCGTCTAAAACGCATACCCGGGCCTTAATACTGTCAAATCGCGGCGGTCGTCCTTCAAAACTGCCATGATTGGACTTAGCGGCAGTGCGGCTTATAAACTTCGAAGCGCTTGCGTGTTGAGAAACTCCTCGACCAGCGCCCTTAGTCCTCAAGCCTCCGTTCCCAAGCAAAAACCTCCTCCCGTCTTCGGCCAGAATCGCCCGACCACCATGGCCAAGCTAGGGAGGAGCGCGTTATCGCTGCAAGGATGAAGGAACTTCGAGACCCTAGGATTGCTTGATCCATTCACATGGCGGCTGCAGGGCATTGAGAGGCGAGCAGCGCCCTAGGGGCAGCAGAGATCGTTGCAAAGCACCTCGTCCTCTTGACTGCGGACCCGGGAGGCGAGTTCCTCTCGTGATCCTCACGATTCTTGAGATCGAGCTCATAAACCTGGTGCCAAACTCCATTCTTACTCTCGCCATCTTCTCCCATCTGTGCGAGGGGTTCCTAGGAATCCTTCCCAACCCCTCGCTCTTCTTTGATACTTGACCTCTTAGCTCTGGGAAAGGACCCGTGGTCGGATGCCTCTATTTTTCGGCGGTAGACCGGGGCTCAAGTGGTCCTTCCGAGGATCAATCTAAGGACTCCCTCGGGCCATGGTCGGCGGTGGTTCTACGAAAAAAGAGAACTTCGGCTTGTTTGTCATCTGAGGAAAGCCATCGGCGGGAAGAAAGAGACCCCAGTGAGGACGATCTCGAGGAAGCGAAGAGGCCATTACCGCCATTCATCTCTGCACCAGCCTTGGTCTCCTTTGGGCGGCGATTCTGTCGACTTCTGCGGAATCGGGTGTCCCCCTACGGGGCGGGCCGTTCTCTGAGATCAAGGCGCATCGGCCGGACCAGCGAGAATGCGTCTGGTATGCCTCCCTACCTCGTGGTCTCGCTCGAGGCACTGCCCCGATCTTTTACGAGGTCGTTTCCTTTTCTGCGGCCCGAAGAGTCATAGGTTGCCGCCCGGGATGAGCGAGATATTGGAAAAGCTGGCGCTAACTACTCCATGGGCGACACCGTGCCAAAAGCGTGCTCCACCCGAAAAGCCGAGAGTAAGCCATCTGGACCAATGGCTCGGCCGGGGAGGCGACCTAGGCCTCCTTGATCCTTTCATGTCACGGGACCATCGGGAGGCTGTAATCTGACCCGAGCGGATCTCCGTTGCCGGGGGCAAAACAAAAAAGGAAGAGGCCCTCCCGGCCAGCGGACCGCTAGGAAGGCGAAAAACCTCATGCCAAGTGGGGTGGCGTGCCATGGTAAGGATCCATTGAGTGAGCCCCAGGCAGTGCTCGTGAGCCTTGATGGTTTATGAGTTTTTCCTCCTTGCAGCCAGGCCTTGTGACGCGCTAGGTCTCGAGCCCTCTCGGCCGGGCCAGAGCTCGGACCCCTGCCAGCGGCCCGGCGATCTGAGGCCGCTCGGACTTCGAGCCCCAGTCGCGAGGACATAAGCGAAAGTGCCGTTGGCCGGGGCAACTAGACCTTCCGAAGCCCTCGGTAGCGGAGGCTGGAGACCAGATAAATCCGGCTCCTTGGTACCGTCCCCTCGCATCTTCACGGCTTAGTGTATGTTTTTGATCGCGAGACCTTGAGCACCGGGCTCGAAACTTGCCCGTTTGTGATGGTTGTTGTCGAGTTAGTCAGGTCCGGGGAGGAGAATGTCTTATTGGTCCCTCATGAGCTTCGCGCCCGGCGGACCCCCAGAGACGCCAAGCCCGCCCATTGGCGAGTTCTACCAAGGGTCGGCGACACTGGGCGAGGAGAGAACTAGCCGCGACCGAGTGAGATTATAACTTGGCGGGGGGCCGTCATGGTGATGACCCCCGAGGTCGGCAGGCGGGCACCCAGTCCCCAGTTGCCACCGTGGTCGCCCAGGCTCACCCGACCACGGCGCATCGGCGTCGGTCGTGGCGCCACCGACCTCCGGAGATGGCACGTAGTAAGGCGTCGCGGAACTTCTTGCATTCTGCCAGCAAAGGCACTGCAAAAGTCGTGGCATCCCGAGTCGCGGAGATCGTCCTCGCCGTGGGAGGCCTTGCCGCAGGCCGATCATCGTTCCCTCGGGCGGGCGGCGGAGCCGACGCGGTGGTAGGGGCGGTGTTGTTGCAGCTCCCTCCTGGGTGGCCGAGCCCTCCGGGCGGCAGAATCCCAGTCGCGCCCGTGAGCCCAAGATCCCCAGCCCGGTCTTGTGGATGGGGCTTTGCGGTCGACCTTATCCCAGTAGTGGAGCGAGGAGAAATCGCGGCCACATCGGCGATCGCGAAGAATACACCGCTCGCGCTGGAGAATCGACTCCGCGGGGTAAGGCCCCTCCGCGCACCCGTGGCTTGTTGCTGAGCTCTTTGTTTCCTTTCTTAACTCGGGCCACCCTTTACGCCGTGAAAGCGATCGACCATGTCTCCCGGGGCCAAGGCCTTCAAAACACGCCGATGTCTTTGAGGGCCTTCTGAGCGGTGGAGCAGCAGGAGTCAAGCACTCGAGGCTCATCGGGACCATCGAGATCGTCGGAGACTCGGCGAGAAAGTAGGGAGCTTGAGAATCTTCGCCAGACGATGAGGCGCGGAGGTAGCCATGGTGAGCTCTAGCAGACCAAGACCTCCGTATGAGCATGCTTCAAAGCCGTGGAATATGGCGCCTGTGATCATGGCGCTCGTGGCCGGCGAGCCAAGGTCAGCTATTTGGAGAAAGTGTAGAGAGCAAGTGTCCTCCTGGCGAAGGTGTCCCCAGAGCTTGAGGCCAAGGTCTGGAGCTCGAAGAGGCTGGGCGTGCTGTGAGGCGGTCGAGGCCAAGCGGGCCAAGGTCAGCGTTGAAGAGGCAGCAGTGGAGCAAGCACCCTCCACAGTGACGTGCCAGTGGAGGCCAAAATCCATGAGCTTGGAGGGAAGATCGGCGCATGCCAGGGCAGCTTAGTCCGGCGGGCCAAGGTCGATGTCTTTGGAGAAGGCAGCTGCGGACAGGGCGTCTTCCTCGGCGAAGGGCCCCGAGCTCGAGGCCAAGATCTCGGAGCTCGAAGGGAGGCTTGGCGTGCAAAAGGCGACAAAGCGCCATGGCCCAACTCAAGGCAGCAGGCGCCAGTGCGGATGCCTCCGGTAGCCCTCGGAACCCGGAGGCGAGGCTGGTGGCCTTGAGGGCCAAAGTTCTTGAAGCTCGAGCAAGAAAGCTTGCCGTGAGATGGCCGACACATAAAAATGTTAGAAAGCAAGGAATGCTCTAATAAAACGGTCGTTTTGGAAAACCTCATTCTGGTGAAATTCATAGTCGAGGATACTTGGAGTCCCTCGGCCGCTCGTTGCCCGCTCCGCTCTTTTGGTGCGTCTTGTAGATAGGATAACCTATCCAGCCTGTTGGGCCGAGGTTGGCGGCAGCGTGCCTTGGGCACAAAGCGTGAATCTGACGACGGCCCACGACCAGTTCTTCGAATTATGCGCCTTGCTCAGCGGTCAAAGTGGCGAGGCTCTCGGCTCGGGCAGAGCACAAAGGAGAGCTAGATTGCGAAGAGGGTTAAACTACGTTTAGCTAAATCCCTTTGAGGGTGAGCGTCAAACTCGCGACACTTAGACCAAGAGCAAATGCAGCTGCGTCTGAAGAGTCGTGCGAAGAGTCATGAAAAAAGAATAGTAGCAACACAAGTAGTCATAAAAGCCAGAATGGAAAAACGACTTTATTGAAATGTAAGGTATAGAGGTTACACATAAAACTTCGAAGCTGATCTATGTTCCTGAGCTAGAGAGCTCTCGCCATCGGGCATCGCTGGCCAGTAAGCCCCGTCGATCCGTTGAAAGCGACTCTATAGGGGCCCTCCACGTGGGGATAACTTGTTGGTGTTGGGCGAGCCACTGAATCGCCTCGGGGCTGGGTCCCCAACAAAGCTTCCTAAAGTCGTCTGGCAAAGGCGCATGTCTGCGAAAAGCTTGCGGTAGTCGCGTTGATCGTGCGATGCCGACATCTTACTTCTTCTGCGAGGTGAGGTCAAGAGACGCTCGTGCTCGAATCGACTTGATGCGACCAAGGAGACCACTGGCCGAGCCAGCGTAACCTTGGGAGCGGGGCGGCCGGTCACCGAACACGGTGGAAGGGTGTGGACCTGTGGCTCGGCAATAGTGAATGCGAATAGACCATAGGGCGGTGGGAAGTTAAATCCACCCAGTCTTGCCGCGGCGTTCGAGCTCATCTGCAACTCGTTTCTTGGCATACTGGGCGATTTGCTGTTGGCGCGTTCCATTGCCCGTTGCTCTGAGGGTGAGCCCTGAAGCGAAGCATACTTTGATCTTGAGAGCTCCTCATAAAACTCTGGAACAACTTCTTTGGTAAGCGAATCTGTTATCGGTGATAATTTTGCGAGAGAACCGTGCACGGTGACCACGAACAAGTGGAAAAAGCGAGCGACCGCTCGGCGGTGATGATGGTGAGACTAGTTGACCGATCCACTTAGTGAAGGTGTCGGCGACTATGAACGAGAACTTTTTCCTTGACGCTTTGAGGAAAAGGCGAGGATATCGAGCCCCGGTCGAAAAGGCTAAGCGGCGGGATGGTCGAAGAAGGCGTGGTAGGTGGTGTGACTTCCTAAGCGTGGAAGCGGCATCAGCAGCGCAGTGCAGACGATATCACGAGCATCTGAAGTCAGTTGGCGATGGTACCCCATCACGGAAGGCCTTGCCGACCATCGCCTGTATGAAGAGTGTGCTCCGGAGGCTGAGTGAATGTCGTTCAAGGATACTTGCCCTCCTCGCGAGATGCCTGCGCGTCGGGATCGGAAACATTCCACCTATAGAGCATCCGTCACGAGTGTGTACAAGCCGCTGTCGCTGATCTGCTCCTCTCGGTAGGGTCGGGTGGCAAGTCGCCTGCGAGAAATTGTGGATGGGCTCGGCCCAGAGGGGATACAACCGACCACG
This sequence comes from Guadua angustifolia, assembly GCA_036346375.1. Lineage (NCBI taxonomy): Eukaryota > Viridiplantae > Streptophyta > Magnoliopsida > Poales > Poaceae > Guadua > Guadua angustifolia. Next base: position 70,844 of record JAYEVE010000138.1, read on the forward strand.
GTGGCGTGACCTCTTGATCGGAGATCGATGGGGCGCTAAGCGTCTCGAGATAGCGTTAGGGGATATCATCGTCGGAGGAGCGAGCTTGGAGAGAATCCGCCTTTGGAGTTATCACTTTGAGGATGTGCTTGAGCTCAAGTTCGGAACCACTTCTCCATCTTGCGCACCTCGCGAGTACTTTGCCATCGAGTCTCGAAACCTTTGGTAGTCCTTGTTGAAGCGGTTGATGATGGTGAGTCGCCCTTCACGACCCGTAGGCCGGTGCATAGCGCCTGGCTAAGTAAGCCGCGGAAGGGCTTCATACTCTGCCACATTGTTGGTGCATGGCCGAAGCGAACCACGTGCCTTAGCGGTGGCCGCAGCGGAAAGGATAAGGATCGGCCCCGGCGCTTGAAGGACCTAGAGCCGTCGAAGAACATGACCTGGGGCTTCTCCTCCTCGACTTGAAGTTCGGGAGGCGCTGCGGCGTCTGCTTTCGACCACGAAGTCGGCGACACTTGCGACTTTATGGCCGTCAGAACCCACGGCACGGGCGTCGACGCCCCGGCTCCATGGCCCATTTAGCGATTCGGCCACCACCCTCTGGGTTCCTCGAGGATGTCCCCGGCGAAAGTTGCTGGGGCGATTCTGATGTCTTTGGAAGTAGTCTGGGAGCTTGCGTGAAGCCATGAGGAGAACGCCTGCAAACCACGTACTGCGGGTGCGCTCCTTGGACCGTGCAAGACCTCGTGACATAATAAATTGGAGTCTTCTTTGAGACCCCGTTCATACGAGCAGCCAGCGGCGTGGGTAGTGGCGCGAGTAAAAGCGACAATCTCTCGCCGAGGTTGTGGCATTATGAGGAGGGTGGGGATGCGGTATACCTTCAAGTCGTCGAAGGACGGCTGCGCCTCTGAGTCCCTCGAAGCCCGATGCTTGCGAGTTTGGAAGAAAGAAGCCCATGCTCAGAGCCTCGAGATGAATCTGGTGAGGCCATCACGGCAGTGAGGCTCTGCACTGCTTGATCAAGGTCGGGTGCCATCTTCTCGATCGCCTTGATCTTCTCGGGTTGAACCGACCCGAGCCCCGATCATGTAGCCGAGCACCTTTCGGCAAGCCTTAGAACACGCTTCTCGAGGTTGAGCTTGATCTTGTGCTGTTCAGGTTAGCGAAGGTTTCTTCAAGGTCATGACGTGAGTACGCCCAGAGAGCTCTTGGCGATGATGTCGTCACGTAGACCTCAAGGTTTCGCCCGATCGAGGCTCGAATGTCTTGGACATCGGTGACTGAGCGTGGCCCCGCATTCGCATGAGACCAAAGCGACATGGTGCATTATAGCAATAGGTGCCAAAGCGGCATGATGAAGGGCGTCTTGTCCTCGTCGTCGATCGCCCGGCTTGATCTGGTGGTATCTGATAAGCATCAAGAAGCTCGGCATCTTGGCATTAGCGGTGGAGTCGGCGATTTGGTCGATCTTGTGAGCGGGAAGTTATCGCCAGACGAAGCGAGTTCAACCCCGTATGAGTCGGCGCACATTCTCCACTTTCCTCCTTTCTTACGCGATGACCGGGTTGGCGACCACTCGGAGTAGTCAATCTCACGGATGAAACCGGCCTTGAGGGCTTGTCAAGGTTCTCCTTGATGGCTGCGACCTTCTCCGGGAGAAGCGGCGCGCTCTGGCGCCTGGTCGAGGCCGGATCTCACCGCAACGTACCGATCACCTCCCTCGGAATCGGGCATGTCGCGGCTCTAGCGAATATACCCTTGTTGGCCGCGAAGGAATGTGGCGAGCTCGAGTTCCTATTTGGAACTCAGCTCGGCCGAGGCGTGGATACGCGAGTGGTCGCACTCCTCGGCGGCAACCGGCCTTCGTCGCTTACTGAAATTTGGATAGCATATACATTTGGTATTCTTCGCCGTTGCCTCTGGACGCGTGCCGGGCGAGCGCTGCAAGAGCCAAGGCCTTGGTCTCACATCCATGTGCCGCTTCTTGAATCGCCTCGCATGGTTATGATGCCGTTGGGGCGGCGACTTCATACAATGATAGCCATAATGGTTGGCCGCATATAAACTTGACCAAGGCGGGCCGCTTGGGGATGGCGTTATGCAGGAGGTCTCCTCGACCACCTCGAAGGTGACCCGGCTTAGTGCGGAAGTTGTCCAGGGTTCTTGAAGGTAGCAGGCAAGACCACTGCCCGGGAGGGCTGTCGAGCTCCAGATGCGATCGAAGAAGGGTATGGCGATGTTCTTGACCTTGGCCGGGAATCTGTGTCCGATCAAGCGCTCACTGTAGCAAGTTAAAGAAAGCTGCCGTCGACCATGACACGCCGCGAGCAGCGGTATTAGCGATGGTGGAGAGTCACGACCAAGGCGGTCTTCAGGTCTCGGGCCATACCTCGGAGAGTGTCCTCCGGAGAGAAAGTGATGGTGGCTCCGGCCATGCTTGAAATTTGCTCGGCGGGCTTCAGTGGCGACACAGTAGATGGCTTCATGGCCTGCCTTGACCTCGGCGCTTGGTGGTAAGGGTGACAGTGCTGAAGATGACATCGATCCGTGGCTCATCCTGCTTGGAACTCTAGATCGAGTCGTCATGCTCCATCTTGGCGTTCACCTGTCTGGTTAGTGCGTCATCCTTGAGAACACGGGCATCTCATCTCGCCAGATCATAGAAGGCCTCCGACTTGCTCTGCCAAACCTATGAGCCCTTGGTCATGGCCGCCGCCCTATAAACGAGCAAAACTTTGCTTACGTCATATCCGGGTGCCCTCATTTGCATGTAGAGCTGTCGCCCGTGGCCGGGTCGTCGGCCCTCCTGCTGGGGCTAGTTCTGCGCTGGCGAGTCGAGGCCGCCCTGGCGAGTTTGGATCCCTCCCGAGCTTGATCTCGGACCTCAGGACCTCATGGCCATCTGCGAAAGCGATCACTTTCATGGCAGACCTCTGCCGCCCTAACGATCGCTTAGCTTCTTGGGGCGGCCAGTGGTCGGCGCCCTTGGAGTTAGACGAGGCGGCCTCTGTGGGACCTAGACCAAGCTTACCTTGATCATAGTCGCGTTTCCGGTAGGCTGCGTCATCGCGTCGCATCCGCGTCACCGTTCCGCCATCTGAGAACGACATTGTTAATGAGCGCGAGGTGATCTCGAGTCTTGGTGGCGCCGATCACGGACTCACGAACTTGAAGGCTTTGATGATAGCCTCGTCGAGATGCTCGGGATCGGAGTTCCTCGTGTGGATGAATCGCGCACAAAGTCGCGGGCCTTCGCCACACTGGATGACCACGGTCGAGTCTTTCTCCTCACGACGCTCGTAACAACTCTGGAAGTTGGAGGCGGAGGTGCTCTGAATTTGGCGCCCGACACTGAGCGAACCGGGCTTACGGTTAAAGAGCGGTCGCGCGGCACCGTCGAGGCGGTCGGAGGTAATTAGCCATGACAAGCTCGTCGCCCCGGCGCCGAGGATTGCGGTCGAGTAGATAAACGAGGAACTCGCCGGGGTTCTTGGTCCGTCAACCTTCGTCGTAGCGGGCTTGAACCGGTAGCCACCGCCTACAGCGCATCTTTGTCGGAATCGCCCGCTGACCATAAGCGGAGACAGTCTTGCCCCGGGTGTGGTGCGTCGCGGCAAGGTCCTTCTTCTGCCGGATTAGTCGAGGCTGCCTCGGTGGCCCGACCGCCGATGGGAAACGACCACTATCTTTGAGCCGAGAGTCACCGTGGAAATGCATAGCGGTCTGGGCCTTCTGGCGCTGGCGGAACGTCTGAGGAGGCCCTTGAGACCGGTGCGGTCGACTCGGAATCTGTCTTGGCTTAGTTGAACTGGCCACTGCCAATGCAGTGCCGCGGAGACAATGGCCAGCTGCGTCAAAACCTCGTCCAGGCCAGCTCTTTGGTGAGAGGCGCCCCTATGAGGAGGCGTCCAAGCGGGTCTTGTGAGCGGCAAGCGTGAGTTGTCATCACTTTCAGGAGGCGGGTCCCAGTCTTGACCGGTCTTTGTGGAGGTATGACCTCGGTCGTAGCCGATCGAGCTCTTGGCTGGGGCTCGGCCAAGAGCTCCAACCTCGCCTATCGGGATCAGCCATGACCCGGCGATAATGCAGGCGCTCCCAGAAGAGGGGCACAGGCGGCCCGGCCTTGAGCCTTCTCCAGTCCTCCATTGAGGCGGTTATAAGCAGTTGATGGCGACATGCACCATCCGGTGGCGTCTTGAGGTTTGCGGTTCATGGTCATCGCGCCTCCTCCGTGCCATGATCGCGCCATCGAGCGTCTTTGCTTTCGAGTGGCGGTGGCGGCGAACGAGGGACCGGTCAGTGGTCGGGCGAATCACGCTCGAGAAGTCCGCGACAAAATCGCCATGCTCACAGGATCTGAATGTCGTTCCTGCGAATGGCGAAACAATCGGGACCACGGTGGCGCCCGGTTGTCGGCGATCGGGATCGCCAACGCCAAGCGAGATGAAGTCGAGTGTGATATGGGACTGGTGCGCTTACGCTCAAGCGGAGAATGGAGTGGGCGGCGATGGTGAACAAGATGACAATGGCGTGAGGCAGAGGTTTATCTTGGTTCGAGCCTGTGAAGGTAATAGCTCTCTCGGATCGCCTTGCGGCGATATTCTTAGTTTACGATGCGAGTGTGCTACAACTCAAGTTCGAAGGTGGCTATGTCTAAGCTCGGGCTATGGCGTGTTGTCCTCGTGTCCTCACGAGCTGCGCATCCTTGGTTTTATACTTCCTCTGCGGCGCAGCAGACGGGAGAGATTCGGGAAGTGGCCTTCATGCGTTGAAATTTGGCGATGCTTGCTCGTACTTGATGCTGCCACTGCTTCATCCCACGACCAGCGTTTGGCAACCGCCCGGTCAAATGCGATTCGTAATCAAGGGTGGACTCTGACGAGCGAGCCGACCGAGCTCGAGTCGTCTTGAGGCCAAGCTTCGGGTCAGTAGCGCTCTAGGTCGAGGCGTCGACCTGCCGCTTCGAGTCGTGGTCGAGGCCTCCAGAGCTTGGGAGGTTAGATTGACCCGTCATATTGGCGGTCAAGGGCCTTGACCCTCGTCATTTACTATTTTACTTTGCAAGTATTTGAGAAGAAAGTTTAACAAGTATTGAAAAATGTGAATATATTATCTCCTATAATATATGATATCAAAATATCATAAATAGAGATCGGCAAGATCTATTTTTCACAAAGCAAAAACACATATATTATCAAGTCATTTAAATTTGATTTAAAAATATTGCACCCATAACACGCTAACCAACTTTTATTAGAACCAACTCGCAACTCATCATCACTTATCAGGATGAGAAGAGGTGATTCATCTTTTCTTTTGTGATTACATAAATATTGAAGTATAAATGAAGAGTAGATGGTGATTATTTACCTCCTTCACTTGTTTTAAGATTTATGTAATTTGTATTAGAAGAGAAATCATTAAAGCCTTACTCATAGAGCAATTATTTGATGGGACATGAAACTATTTGATGTGACACGAAATGTCACGTAATAGCCAAGCCAAGGGTACTCTGTTCCTTCGTAACGTCACGTGCGTGATGTGTCATGTGACGAACCCAAACAGCGACATGGGGCATCTGATGGTGCCACGCTCTAATGGTGCCACGCTCTAATGTGTCGTTTCGTCCTGCTCTCAAGACTCGTCAGTCGTCACCCCCCCATGTCGATCCCAGACGTTGATCATTATTTCACTTTCCGTGGTTTCCTTACCACACGGAAGCAGTGTGCAACGTATGACATGCAAGCATCGTGATGGTATACTTGCGTTGCGCAAGTTGGGAAAAATTCCTTGAAGCATAAGGATTCTAACAAAAACTGAAAACCTTTAGTTTGATGAATATATTAGTTAAATTAAATCCTTTTGGTTTTAAAAAATTCAAATTAAGCTTTATTAATTTGAGGAAAATGCAACCGGTTCATTTTGAAATTCAGACACTTCGAAACTCAAATTTTGGATGTTACAATTTTATTTTCATACGAACTCCAAATTAAAACCCATACATAGTTAAAATTCAGAATAAAAATTAGGTAAAAGTTAGCACTTAGATTTGTATATCAATTCTAACCTAAAAATAATACTCCCTCCGTTCCAAAATATAAGGCATATTAAAATTCAGAAAAGTCAAATTATATAAATTTTGACCAAGAATTAGTCAAATTATGTGCATATTTAAGTTACAAAAGATGTATCAACTGATTCATATTTAACTTATCTTTCAATTATTATTGGTTTCATAACAATTCATAATATATTATACTTGACAATTAATGGTCAAAGTTTACTTGAAGACTTTTTGAATTCTAATCGCTATATATTTTGGAGCGGAGGGAGTATTAAAAATTAAATAATAATAATAATTGTTTATATTAGAAAAAAGAGTATACATACAAAGTATAATAAAAATCAAAGAAATTCAAAATAAAAAAATAAAAAAGAAATCAACTATTTTACTTTCATCTGAAATCCAAATTAAAATATGTGCATATCTGAAATTCAAAATAAAAATACATAAAATTAGCTATTGGATTTGTATATGGAAATCTAAATAATGAAAATTTAGATAAATCGGAATAAAAACAAAAAATTAGCCATTTCATTTTCATACTAACTCTAAATTAAAACTTAAAATTCAAAATTAGATAAATAATAATAAAAATAAAAATAAATGGAAATTAAGTGTTTTTTAATTTCATACTAAATGAAATATATTAATTTTGGTTTCATCTAGAATCAAAATTCGAAATATGCTAATTTGAGAAAGAATAAAATAAGGTTAAGAGTTTAATTTGTGTATATACATGTATATAATTAAATTGTTAAATATTATGTAATATGTATATAATTAAATTGCTAAATATTATGTAATAAAAGTTGATGAAAGTTGTTTACAGTCGCTAATAAAATACAGGAAAGGCTAAAATTCTAAGAAAAAAAGAAATGGTGGACCTCCATAGAATGAGGAGATTAAGAGAAATTTTATTTGTATATATAAATTTGTTAACTATTAGGTAATAAAAGTGGATGACAAGTTTAAGTTTTTTATAGTTGCTAAGAAAATATAGAATCGTTAAAATTCTCAAAAATAAAACATTCTAACTCTTTATTTCTTTGGACCTCCCACAGAATGAAAAGATTAAGTGAATGATACATCAAGAGGTGTCCACTCGGCTATATCGGTAAGCAATATGATGTACACTAAAAACAATCTTTGGAAAAAAAGACAAACATTGCAATAATAAAATTAAGAGATGGTGATATAAAAAAATATTATGTTATCTATGTTCACTATTTTACTTTGCAAGTATTTAAGAAAGAAAAGTTTAACAAGTATTGAAAAATGTGAATATATTATCTCCTATAATATATGATGTCAAAATATCATAAATAGAGTTTGGTAAGATCTTTTTTCACAAAGCAAAAACACATATATTATCAAGTCATTTAAATATGATTTAAAAATAATACACGATAACCACGAACCAACTTTTTATTAAGAAGAAAACTTAGCATCCCAACTTTGCAACTCATCATCACTTATCTTATCCAGAGGAAGAGATGTCTTACATATTTTTCTTTTTGTGATGGCATAAATATTAAAGTATAAATAAAATAGATAGTGATTACTTATCTTTTTATTTGTTTTAAGATTTGTAAAAAAAAAGAGAAAACAGAAATCATTTGATGATGACCCGATGATCAATCGTGCCAGCTAATAATGCCTGATGCGGTCGGTTGTTGGATGGAGGCACAACGATTCATGATTTGCAAGAGTCAAAGATGGACGTACCTACAAGGACGAATCTATCTATCATTCTACAGTACTTTTACATCCGTACCGACCGCCTTCCTTCCCATTACGCAGAATTTTCAAATAGAAAATTTTAACTTTAAAAATTTTAAACAACAAGTTTTGACTTGAAAAAATTCATCTTGATTTTTCTTTTCAAACCAGAAAAAATCAACTCGGATATATAGATAATTCGAACAATATGAACGTTTTGCATGCAAGCTCAAAGCATCTAGAGATTGTACAAGTGATTCGAAGGATACGTACAGAAACATGAAGCCCTCGAGGTACAAGAGAGATATTTACCTGGTGGCAACACCGACCGCATATTAAATTCAAATTACAAACTGGAGTTCACGGATGCAATAGTATATTAAGAGCAACAAGATCACAGCATCCACTTTAAGACTTACAATCCAAGTATATAAGTCGAATATTTTTAGCATATAAATAAAAAAGATATTAAAAATAACTAGATCATCCTAATTATTATTACTAAGCACTATATTTAATACATGCATGTGGAGAATATAAAGTAAAAATAGATATTTATTAAGATCTGGAGGAAATATCACACTAATCATATATTAGAATATGAATTACACCATATATTTAATTATTTATAGACAAGATAATTTAGAAAATATGTCTTATAAACTTAGACAAACCCGAATATTATGCGGTCTCTAGAATGCAGCAGTGTGATTTGTTGAAATTTTTTGCTATTGGTGAAATTGAAAACTTATTTACTGGTTTAGCTCTTGTCAGGGAAGAATTACGAAATAGCCCTAAGCGATATAATTCGCGCTCGGATCCATGAGAATAATTTTTAAAATTTTTCCCTTGATTTTCCACAGAATGCCAAGCAATGGAATAATTTTTATTATTTTTCTCGGCCAATTCCGCGGACCCAGTAGCGGAATAATTTAATAATACTGCGGATGAGTAGCGGCGGAATAATTTTTTATTTTTAAAATTTTTTTTAATATTCAGCATGTGAAACAGAATATTTAAAATATTTTTCCCGGTTTTTATTTTTCGATTTTTTAAACCGGTTTTTCTCTCAGTAGGTGTATGGTGGGGCCACGAATTCAGCTCCAGCCATGAGTCTCGCCTTGCAGCATCTGGCCGCCACCGCGTCGCCTGTGAGTTGGCAGCTGTTGGTAGAGTCAAGCCTTCATGGCAATGCGTGGTGAGCGGAGGCAGCGTCGCGCTTCATTGGCCTGAAACTGCGTGTGGTGCAGGGCGGCGTCATGTGAAAAAAAAAGCGGCGGCGTGTCGATTGGGAAAAAAAGGAAGAAGAGGGGCGGAGAGGGCTGGTTCGGCGTGTCGGGCTCGGGGAAAAAAAAGAAGGCGGTGAAAAAATTGACCGTGAAAAAAAGATAAGGAGCGATCATCTTGTCTTCGCGAAAACAAGCGCCATGTTATCTGCGAAGAAAGTCGAAAAACGCATCGTGTGACTATAAATTCTCATCTGTTAGATGGTTCAGATGGGTTTAGTTAAGGAGAAGAACTTGACTCAAGAGTGAGAGAGATCGAGTGCGAGAGAGGAGAGTGAGGAAAGCAGAGAGGAAAAAAAGGTGGACAAGGAGATTTGCAAGTGTATTTGAGAGGAATTTATGCTATATTCATATTTTGTACAAATTTATATCTGCGATGATTTATTCATGGTTCATATTTTCTTACTTGATTGATCAGGGGCGTTATTTGATTACTATCACGGGAAGGTTATTTGGCTACTTGGTTTGTAATGCAATCATCGATTGAGCTTTAGAAAGGTTAGTGTAAATATTACTACATTGAAACACGGTAGTGATTCATGATCACTAAAAATAGTTGTAGTAAATGTATAATGGTAGAAGATGAAATAGCGATTACTAGTGTAGTGTGTAGCACACGAATGGATGATACAATCTGTAAAAAATGTTATATGTTTGGGGTGATATGTTAGCGCAATTAGTAGTATAATGGTAAGCAGTTATGCAATGAACACATTAGTTAATTAGCTGCAAATAAAATAAACAATGTAGATAATGGCTCCATGTTATTTTCTTATAATGTTAGTCGGCGCATTAAATAAATTCATTTCCTGTCTCATATTACTGGATGCACATGCTTTCGCGGTATGTATGAAAACGACCTTAGAGTTATTCTTGAAATGCTCGTAGTACTTTTAGTTCCCTAACGAGATGCTTGTCTTTTAGTCTATGGGCAGGAACTATATTAGTAAGTAGTAGTAATGCACAATAGCTAAGACCTCTCGGAAGTTTTTAATTTGTATGTCTGCTTGCTTGATTTTTTGTTGTTTAGCCGATGTTTGGTATTGAGTTAGCCTTTTAGGATTGATCGGATGTCATAAAAAAACTACAAGGACTCTTATTAATGGGCGCGGGATGTGATGCTTTTGTAGCGACATGTCTTAAGCCACTAAGTATTGAAATCTTTTGTTAGACCATTTGTTTTGAAACCTAGTAGCTTTCATTTTAACTTAGGTTTAGGGCCGAAACTAGTTAGAAGCGGTAGGAAATATCATAGATATGCCACATTTTGGGATTAGTACATGGAGTAGCACATAGAATGGTAATTTGATTGCAAAAAGTCGTACATGAAATGATGGTAGTAATTGAGTAGTAAATGAATTAGGGATGTACGGTAGTATTTCTATGATATTGCGATGCGAATAATTTAATATTTAGTGTAGTATTTCTATGATATTAATAAAATTGCAGGATGAATGGTTTAATTTTTAGTGTAGCATTTGATTGTAATGAAATTGAAGTATCAAAAGCTCGATTTATTAAGTGGCGACTTTTTCTTGCCTGAGGCACGGCGTAGTAAGGTAATGAAATGATGTGACCATTCAGCGAACAAAATATGGCAGCGATACTAACATCATTTGTATGTAAAATTATGGTGTTAGGCTAAATTTTTTGGACAATTAAAAATTGCATTCGAATAGTTAAATATTTAGTGTAGTATTTGTATGATATGAATGGAATATTCGTCGGGTTAGGAATCTTTAGGAATTTAGTGCGATATTTATATGATATTAATAGACTAAATAACGATTGCATAATTTCTATATGATACCACATGGAAATGATGTTAACGCACTTGCAAAATTAATCTGATTATGGATTTGGCGAATAAATGCGTTAGTGTTTAATCTTGGCGTGTTTGCGTCTTTCTCTTTGGTAGGTATTTAATGGCGAGAAATCCAAGATTTGTGCGTGTTTTATGGTAATGGCGTTATTCGAGAGGGTCCATATAGGGTGGACTTTATTTGTGAAAAGAAGGTGATCCGGACTCTGGAGTGCAGCGGAGATGAGTCTCACGACCTCCGCGCGTCGTCTTGGCGCGTCGATCGGAAGCTGCTCGAAAGAAGCTTATAATCGGCGGTACATGCTAGATTGGAGGAAGGTTCCTCGAATTACATGTGGGTTCTATGCAAGATCGTGGGAGGCACAATGTGGTAGCGAATACATGCAAATTGTGATGAACCCGAAGCGTTAATACTGCTGTCGGCCGATGGTGTATATAAGCTTCTGGACGAAGGCCAAACCTCTAGTCCCCTCGGTGGAAATGGCGTCGGCGTCGAAGCTTCCTCTGGGAGCTATCGGTGAGGACATTGGTGGGATGAAATTCGCGAGTAAGACATCGGACCATATTGGTCGCTCGCATTAGCGCCCACGGCGGTGGAAGCTATATGAGACGAAGCAATGTCGATGAAAGCGCGAAATCGACTCGGATAGCGGCGAAGGCAACGGCGTAGCTCGATCGGTGGCATTGTGTCCGCGATGTAGATCGTGTCTTCTCGATTGGACGACTGGTGGTGGCGTCTCGTCTTTGCCGACGAAGCCCGGCAATGAGTGGGCCTTGATCAAGGCACTCTCTGGTAAACAACGCTTCCTACAAAGGTGCCGCCAAGCGAGCAATTGCTAGATATCTGATGGCGTCAACCGCACCTCACGGGTGTCTGGTCGAACGGAGACCTACATTGTGAAGTGTATGGATCTGAGTGTCGGTGAATCCGTGCCCAAAAGTTCAAGAGCACGAGTTGAACCGGGATAACAGTCTGACGGACCACACACATGTGATAGGCTGAGCAGCTGCGAAGCCTGAAATGTCACGTCCAAATATGTGGCGGCTGATTTCTCACTTAGTCACGGCGGACGTGGTATCTCCGCAAAGATATTGATAATAGCGTGGTCAACATTGTAGGATATCTGTTAGCTCGCCAAGGTGTGGCGGCGAAGAAGAGTTATAGAGATGATGTGCGCGCGTCGAAGGAGTACAACCTTGTCCCTCGCATGCTTCACCGAGTTCTGAAGCCAATCTGGGGCGTACATCAACAAGATGGATAGGCCACACCTCACGAAGGGTCCCAACACTTTCATCCTCGGCCAGGTGTGTTTTGGGCATTAGACTGGCCGTTCGGGGCTTCACGTCTTCTTGCCGGCTGTGCTAACCATGGATGGCACTTTCCTATCCGGTAGGTCTGGGGCACCATACTCATAGCGGTCGCGGCGGGGCCTAGCGACCAGCTACTCCGGTGGCCTATGCAATTGTGGAAGCGAGAACACGGAGGAGAGTGGTTGTGGTTCCTAGCAAATGTAAAACAATTTGTTGTCGAGACCGCCCGAGCGTATGCCTCATCACGGACGGGCATCTTTGGGTTAATGTCCGCCATCGGCACCATGCAAGGAGGACACAACCACCGTACTAGTGGAATAGCGTCGTCAATCGGCTGGTGCATGAGACATCTTGCAGCGAACACGCATAGGAGGTTCGCGACAAAGAAATCATGAAGACATTCAAGAGACTATGCATGCAAAACCGAGGCGGAAGTTCGAGGCTATATGGAAGTGCTCGATGAGGAGATCGCGAGACATCTGCCGCGATCCACGAGGCGCGGTGAACAACTACCGCAATGGAGTGCGATTGCGCTCGAGCTAGAGCGGTCCTGTTGCATGACAAGCGGCGCAAAGTGCGGCATAATGACAACTAACATGTCGGAGGTTTACAATATTTACTCGTGCATTAATATCATGAATGGGGAAAACAGGGGCGTGCTAAAGCGACCTACTCGGCCCGTCTGTGGCGCCTTGACTAAAGCGCGAGAGGCCACACATGTAGCAAGCCTTGATTGGCGTACTCATGCGGGACGAGTTCGGAGGAGGCCTCCCTAAACAAAGCCGGCGATGGTTTGTTTTGATTTTTATTATTGGTAGTATATTATGTACTTAGTTACTCGTTTGAAGCGTCATGTTGCATGAACAATTGCATTCCCCTTTTGTTGTAATTTAAATCTTATGTCCTTAGTTAATCCTTTCATCATTAGTAGCTTTGTGACACACCTAGTAGCTTTATCGGTAAGAGCGACAATCTGCTGCACCCGCTTTTGGGTGAGATGACAACCGCAGTTTCGTGCGAGGCCGACTTCGGCAAAGGTGACACATCGTGCAGCCCTAGACAAGTCTTTGTAATTGTGTGGAAGTAACCCTCACCACCACTATAAAAAGAGGGCGAGGTAGACATCCAACACAGATCAAACCGACAATAAACGTCGGTGAATCTACACAAATTAGGGCACAATGTCGTTCTATCATCGCCTCTTGACAAGCGAAGTCATCCCGGAATATCCGGATGAAAGTAGCGTCGGCCTTGATTCTGCCGGAGTTGCCCCGACCCAAATCTTGTTGCAACCTATGGCGAAGATGATGCAATCTACCCATAGAGGCGGTGTCTGCGCTCGCTCTTTGTTGTGGCCGCACCTACAAGGTAAACCTCTTGGTGTCCACTGTCTGAGGTAACACTACCATCTCATGCATCGTTCTTTCTTTTCACGGCCTGAGGACCGGTGTTGCTTCTTCCAATGGATCGTGGTAGGAGCAGCGTGACTCTGAATTTCTCTACAAGCCTTACGACGCCTACCCCTTTGCAGAACTTCACGGTGGGGAGGCGCGAGGATATGTCCTTTTCTAGATCGACCGAGTTGGGGCGGTGTGCAAGGGCCAACCAATCGGTGAGTTTCATCGTCATACTCTTGTTAAACTCACAAATTAGTAGTTCTAAGCAGTTCATCGCTTTGCAGGAGTTCAAAAGGACACTTGCGAATGTGCTCAAGTCAAGGAGAAACCTCCTCGGGGCCACCAAAGCCCGACGTTTGCGTACATGGCCTAGGCGATGGTTGATACACCACGGTGATCTAAGCGGATAGGAGATTCTAGGTGCCCTTGGCGAGATGAGCGGTCTTGGTACTTCAACTTGGTGGACCGGACACGTACCACCCACATCTCATGCTTCTGCATGGGATAGCAGAGAACAACCATTTCCGTGGTGCCACTACCGCCCGAAAAAGCGGACCACGAAATGCGCCTCGGTGTTCTTCAACGACCAATGGGCATCTGCATTGTGCATGTGCGCTTCCGGTTGTCAGGATAAGCCCAACACACATCTGCACCATATAGTGGAGTCGACGAAGCAGGCAGGCGGCGTCTCGCATGCCTCATGGCAACCAACCGTGAGAGGTGCGGAGGTTCCTACTCTCGAAGAAGAAGGGACAAGGGAAGCGGCCGTGAGGTCCATGACCGCAACAAATCCTTGGCGTTCTGTGACCAGCCAAGAATCTGGGTGGTATTAACATAGGGGCCTTAGGGAATCGGGATGACAAGCCCATATGGGAGGCAGAAATCCACATAAAAGACCAAAATTTAAATCTTACACACGGGGCGTCGGCATAGTGCACCCATTCGGCGGCAGTTGGGAGAAGCTGCGGATCCCCATGGAGTTCTTTCATAGTAAGGAATTTGAGTGGTGTCAGGGATGAATCGCACAATAAAAATGGGACCGAGGTAATATCAGAAAATGTTGGACATCATTTTGGTTGTACCGAGATAAATTTGAAACGATCATTTGTTCTATCATGCGAACATTGCTTTACGTTAGTTAGTTAAATCAAGCAATTTCGTCACCCGTTGTAATGCCCTTCTAATATAATCTAATCTACTGCTTATTTTATCATCTGAACTTTCCTTTGTATGTATGCCCTTCAAATTTTCTAGCGTGGTTTGTTTAGTTTTTCATTCGGTTCAAACTTGTCGGCGGATTTTATCGGGACAGTTGATTGTTTGAATTTTAAAAATTCCTAACACCTTCAAATCATTTGAAATTTTTATGGTAATATCACTGCTTTATCAGGAACCTCCATAAAAAATTTCGAAATTTTTCGACACCGTAACTTCTGTGGCTTCATGGTCGTGAGTGCCTTTTTCGATTTCGTAACTTCCTGCGGGGCAAGCGTCTGGGTATCTCGCCCATACGTAAGTGGTAGCCCAGCGTTCGTAAGTGCGCCCTTGATTTTTCCGTATTTTTAGGCCGTGTCCGAACGTCCTGCAGACCTCTGGCTCTAAGTGGCCCACGATTTACGTGGTTTCATGGCGCGAGTGCATTTTCGATTTTAGCAACTTCTGCAGGAACAGCGTCGCTATCTCGCTCATCGTAAGTAGTGTACAGCGTTGTGTAGGTCGCTCTTGATTTTTCTCATATTGTTTGGGTGGATCCGGCTGTCTCTCGAAATTGCAAAACCCTTAAGTGGCCACGATTTCCACGGTTTCAATTCAATCCATATGAAGCTGTGACTATTGAGACAAAGATGTATGTCAATTTGGAATTACAAGCTGTCACGGTATTTCTGTATTTTTTAGACATAATATTTACGTAAATTTCTTACAAAAATTCCATCTAATTGCCCTCGTCAATATTAAAAAATACGGAAAAATAAAATTGAAATTCTCGAATAAAATATTCTTGATAAAAAATTTCCTATATCCTTTGAAAAAATATATTTTTTAAAATTTATTCAACACATCAAATTATAATAATTCCGTGAGAAAAAGCGAAAAGCGAAGCAGCAAAAAAAACCAAAAGCGGAAAAAAACCGGAAAAAAAACTGAAAAAAAAACCGGAGAATTTTTTTAATATTCAGATTGAAGCGCGGAATAAAGAAAAAATTTAAAAAATTATTCAGCTACTCGTCAGTGGAATATTAAAAATATTAAAAAATTATTCCATGTGTGGGTCCATGGAATTGGCTGAAAAAATAATAAAAATTATTCATTGTCGGCGTCCGCGGAAAATCAAGGGAAAAAATTTTAAAAATTATTTTGCGGATCCGAAGCGTGAAATTATACTGTTTAGGGGCTATTTCTGTAATTCTTCTTGTACAGTAGCTAAATCCGTAAATAAGTTTTCAATTTTGGCGAGAATAGCAAAAATTTCTGATTTGTTAGTTCAACTTTGGCGCGTAACCACACTCGATCGGCTGCTTGCCGACGTCGTCACGTGCGTGACGTGTCAAGTGTCGTTTCGTCCTGCTCTCAAGACTCGTCACCCCCCGAACAGCGACATGTGGGGCATCTGTGTCTCACCATGTCGATCCCACACGTTGATCATTATTTCACTTTCCGTGGTTTCGTTACCACACGGAAGCAGTGTGCAACATATGACATGCAAGCATCGTGATGGTATACTTGCGTTGCGCAAGTTGGAAAACTCAAAACGGGAATCCTAGAAAACTTATAGTGTCCCTTGACATTACAAACGGCATAAAAGAGCGGATAGACTCGAGGCGAGGTGTGGCGTGAGGCTGCAGCAAGGAAGCAATGCTTCGTGCGAAATATCACGTAACGACTCTATTTTCACATAAAATATAAAAATAAAAATTTAATGTGCATTACATACTAATCTCATGATCGTTAGCTAAATACACATATTTACAACAATTGGAATCGCGACCATACATCTTAATATTAATGCGAAGCTAATTATACAATGTATTCATACAAATCGAGAGCAAATATTCATATACGGGAGAAACAAAGTCTTGTAGTGTGCTCATCCATCTCATGAGACAAGCGATAAGGCATATATCTCTAGAAAAATCGCATCATTTAAAATTTCCCACAACCTCGATGAAAAGTGTCCTTCGGATCGGACTTGTTGTCTTATCCTCTAAAATATTAGATTAAGCAAGATTGAGTACTTTCGTACTCCCAAAACTTAAGGTGCTATTTGCAAATGCAACAATGCAATCCATATCAAAGGAAGCTTCTACGGTTAATTCGCATAAAGCAACATTTAATTTGTAAGACAAGTTGTAATTTGGAAAGCGGAATTTGTAAAAGCATATTTGAGAATAACGATGAGCATAAGTAACAACTTGCAATCCTCCATAGCGTGAGCTGCGATATCAATTTCCTACCAATCCGTGGCATATCACAATCTTTACCAAAACAAGGCACAACGGGTGAAAATCATCCCAATTTGAAAATAGTATAACAACTAGCTATGTGATGGCGTTACCAAGTGCCTTTGACCATAGTGCGGCTAATTAATTAGATTTACACTCTGCGGTGTACAACTTTATCCACAATAAATGATCGACTCTTGGTGCAAGCTATTATCACACTTTTTTGGTGTGTTGTAGGCGATCATAACATAAGCTATTACATTATCTAGACCTAACTTTGCACCGACCTAGTAACAACTAACTCATACTATGGCGGAAGAACTTCGAGCATATAAATGATGGAACTCCTATAGTAGTCGGTAAACCGTTGTGCCGACATGCATTTACCCACCGAGGTGTGGAAGCGTAACAAGCAAACCTATAAAAGTGCTTGTACTATCTCCGCCTACCAATGTACAAATCTAGATTTAAGCAACTTAATTAATATATTAAGGCTGCCCCTAACAGCACTTGTGGTTGCATGGTTTTCTTCACTTGGCTTGTAAACAACCTATAGCTTGGTCCTTAATCCGACATAGGTAATACTTCTCCCTACACTATGTACAAGTTCATCTCTTGCATAACCGGCTATTGCCAATAATTGCTCGCATCGAAACCATAGTTTTATTTTTGAGTTTTTAGCCAAAATACCCACAACCGACATCATGTCTCATCCAACATTTCAAATTCTCAAGAGATAGTTTAATTCAATCATCCCAACTTCTACTTCTAAGTATGGCTAAGCATGGATAATGTTCACATATACCTAAGTTGACATTATGTATTGTCTAACCATTTTCTATGGTTATCAAGATTCACATATCCATATTTATCAAGGAAGTTCAATGAACAACAGGTTTATCTACCAGTATCACAAAGTAGCGAGTTTACAGAAAATAAGCGCATGTATGAAACCATTTGATAAACAAAAGGAAAATTAAATCTTGGGATCAATATGATCAA
Organism: Guadua angustifolia; assembly: GCA_036346375.1. Lineage (NCBI taxonomy): Eukaryota > Viridiplantae > Streptophyta > Magnoliopsida > Poales > Poaceae > Guadua > Guadua angustifolia. The sequence continues at coordinate 88,870 of JAYEVE010000138.1, forward strand.
TGGGGTGCTTGCCTTACTTATTTATGATTTCACGACAAAGTGATGATAAATGGTGACGGTGTCGATGATGGAGTTAGTGGCGTCGATTTCTACTGCGTCGTTTGCGAAAATATAGCAAATAATCAACGTTAATAAGGGCAAAAAGAAGATAGAAAGAAAATCAAATAAAGACTTGCTATAAGCGGCGTGATTTAGGGTTTGGGTTAAAGGATTTCACATTCTTACATTTGAGTTGATTATGTATATTTATACCCGTTCATATAGATTATGACTTTCCGTTAAAGGTGATACACAATTTCTTTTATGGATTATCTATTCTTGCTTTACGAATTCAAGAAGTTAAAATTATGTATTCTTATATTTATAATTTCGAATTCAAGATGCAAAAATAATTTGGATTAATAGAATTAAAAGCGTTAGTCACTCATTGTATGATATATATATGTGTGTGTGTGTGTGAATAGTGCTCATTCCTTCGTTAACATCTCCTAAAATTAGTTTTGAATGTGCTAGACTTGTCAAGTTAGGTTACTCGTTATATATTCATGCTTTTTACTAAGGATACGGTGATTCAAATATCTTAAATATAGATTTCATCATTATTATCAAGTTAGTTTATTCATATTATAAAGTTCGGACATCATAATACTTAAGGTTAATACGCTAGCAGGTTTATATTCAAAGTATAACAGAATAAGATTATTTCTTTGTATTATGGTAGTCTATACTTTGAAAGCATTCTAAACTAATTTTATAAATTTTAGGGTTTGGGCGAGATATTATATTCATTCTTTGAAACAGCTCATATGGTTTCGTTATATGGAATCGGACTAGCGAGGTAAAGTTTATGATTAACACTTAGGGTATTATGTTGCAAGATTTATATATGAATAGCAAGCTGTAAATAAGATATTTTCTAGAATACTGATAGTTCATATACCGAATAGTATTTCTATCTGATCTTTCCAAAATTTACATTTAGGCGAGAAGCTTTACAAGTTGCCAAAAGGTTTAAGTAGTTTAGTTTTTTGCGACTAATTCACGAAGGGTGTTATGATGGCGGAATTTATATCTGAGCAAGTTCTAAATAGAACATTTTTTAGATTATGGTAGTACATATGATGGAGAGTGTTTTTGGGCCATTCCTTAAAATTTTTTGCATTTGGCGAGAAGTTTTATGAGTTGCCAAAAAGCTTGAGTGATTCGAAATTCTGCGATAACAGTTCAATTTTCATTTTGAGATTACTATTGCTTATAGGATAATCTAACCATTTTTCAAGCATTAGCAGGAGGTCTCTAAGAGTATTTTAAATTTGATTACGTGATATTTTGCTTTTATCAGAGGTGTTTTCCATATAAGTAATTATTATGGCTTATCATAGACTAAATTCATATTTGCAAAAATATATGGCATTTTTATATAATCAGCGGTATTATTTTTCATAGTCACGAGTTTGGTTTTGTCTATTTATAAACTTGTTATAATGATTTCACGAACAAGCAATTTGATTAAATAGGATGTTTAGAATATAGTTTCTCATTAACCATGACTTTACTTTTTATAACCCATTCATATATATCCTTTTACATAACCTGAGTTTATGCTCTTTATGTATTTTGCATTTGTGTATATGTGATATTTTTATTAAACATTTCAATAGTGGCAACTTATTCATTTTGATATATATTTATATCTTTGTCCAAGTGTCGGATACTTTACATATACATATATCTCTACTAATATAAATTTGCGATTGGTGGCAATGTGATCGATTCTTCTCCCCCTTCCCCACCATATCTCCAATAATGGCGGTCATTATAGCTAATTATTCTCTCTGATTCTGACCCGACCATATTTCTCTAAATATGGTGATTGTCTTATTAATTAATAGCCGCCAATCATTCCTTTTGTACTTTATATATCTTTGTACAATTTTCACGAGAATCAATCAAGAAATTCATTCAAGATCTCCCATGTCGTGTTTATGGCCGAATGAACTCGATGAGAACGATCAATAAGTAATGATGACCGGCGTACATGGCGCGGGTGTAGGAGGCGGCCGCGATCGATCATGCTTGCGGCGGAAGAGGACAATTAGCGCGACTCCACGGGTTCCGTGACCCGGCCACGCGATTGGACATGAACAAAAGAGTAGGCAGCTTGGCGCGATTGCGGCGGCTTGCCGGTGAGAACGTCGTCAATGATGAGAAGTCATTGGCGGCCTTGAGATAAGAGGTTGATCAAGCTGAGCGTCGCGAAGAAGAACCTCAAGCTGGTGTTTTCGGTTCACCTTCATGGACTCTGGCGTCATGGCCGGTGAAGCGATGATGGCTAAATGCGCAAGGTATGTGGAAAGCAATGTAGCCGCAAAAGCGAGAAGGTCATCTGGGAAGAAGCGGCGAACCGTCGGCGCAATGGACCACCGCTAAAGTAGAGAGCGGCGTCGAAAGGCGGTGTCGATCAAGAAAACCTGAGAAGGTGCAAAAAGCTAGGTGGTGGCGATGGCCCTTTCTCAAAGGCCGACCACGCAGCCATGGCGTGCCGGCGAAGTGAAGCGGCGAGCGAAGGCGGACTCCGCTGTAGCGCCATGGTGTGCTCGGCGGGGAGGAAAAACGTGAGTGCTAGGAGGGCTGACAGACGCATGCACAAAAGCAACGCCTTAGCGCAACGCATAGCGGCGACGATGGTCCGAATGGCAATGGCTTGACAATGACACCTCATGCTTGGGGAAGCCCGTGTACGCCCTAACGGGCGATGGATAGCGAGACGGCGAGCAGCGAGGAAGGCGAGGTCGGCGGCCTTGAGGAAGCCTTGTGGCTGAACATAGCGAGAGGAAGAAGGCATAGTGGTAATATAAATTGCAAAAAGGGATAAAATGATTGATTGATTTTTGATATTGGTAATATATATTACTCATTACAATATATTTGGTTTTAATTCATCTGGGAGAAGAAATCATAAAAACTTTTATGTCGGGAGAAATAGATGTTTGATCTTATAGTACAATTTTCTTTTATCGCTTGACCTTTATATTTCGCTACCAATTTTATTTTTGTAACAATGCACGGGCATTGATCTAGTATACTATAGATATTACAGTTGATTGTTATATGCCTATACATATAGAAATGGGCAAATAAGCAAAAGCAAAAAACGAAGCTATTAAAAGCGAAGGGCAAAGCGAAAAAACCGAAATCGAATTATTAGGTTGTTGATTCGATTAGCTGTATGGAATAACTGAACTTTTTAGGTTAATTCGGTTTTAACCCTTGGTTAACCGAACTAACTTAGAACTTTGATAAAGAGACCCACAAATCATAGACATATTGAAAGCTCCTCTTCTATTTGCCGCCGCCATAGGCGGTCGAGAGGCTCCTTCCTCAATGCACAAACCTTAATTGCACAAGGAGCATTTTAGTATGAAATAAACAAGCTGGGTATCCTTAAATTCAAGTGTCAAAAGAGGAGGCTACAAGCGGTGGCTACTTGAACAACAAAGTTGCTAACGACACGGCCATCATCATTGCCAAGTTCGATTAATGCGGTTAAAACCGAAACCAAAACCAAAACCGAACTATCAATTAACCGAATTGTAGGTTACGAAACTTTCAAACATAGTTCGGTTTCAATTTTAAATAACCAAATTTTCAAATAAACCAAAAACCGAAACCGAATTTTTGGTTAAAGCGAAGCCTGAGCCTATATACATATGCATGTACATACATCTTTTTCATTTGGTTCCTTTTCACCCATAGCATAACGTAAGGTAAATTTGTTTCTTAATTATTTCAGTAAATTGAGGTAGTCAAGTCAAATTTGTTTCTTAATTATTTCGATAAATTGAGGTAGCCTCTTGTCCTACTATTATTTAGAAATCAATTTTATTTATTTTAGATTTTTTCATAAACCATGTATTTTATTTATTTTAGATTTCTTTTCATAAACCATATAATTTTGAATATTTATAGTATCGAGAACAACCTCTAACGAGAAAATGAATCAAGCAAAGATGAAATCTAAATATTTTTTATATATTTGGGTTGTTAGAAGAATAAGGATTCTATCAAAATTAGTTTCATTTCATTCCAAGTTCATTTGTGAAATTTTTATATGCAACCTCTTTCAACCGTTTCTTTAAATTTGAATTTTAAATTTATCCAGATATCTTTTCCAAATATTTTGCATATTCTGAAATTAATTGATTTTATATGAATTTATAAATTTATTTCATTCAACTTAGCTGAAAAATGAAAAAGATACATGTATTTGAATTTAGGTCGGCTTGATTATTCATTAATATTACGCTTTCATTAGTCGAAAGCGCTTTTTACTACTTGAACAAGACGCTCCTGCCTTGTTGACCTAGCTTATGCGACAGTGACTCGAAGGGAAACAAGCTAGGGCTTCATTGGCGGCAGCGCTAAAGTGGCGGTAGCCGAAAGGCACTCCTAGAGCATCCCGTGACTTGGCGCCTTGATAGTGGAGTCGATTGCGGCGGCGATGGCGAAGTGTTCCGCCGCCAGAGTGGCAGCGGCGCCATGACCAACTCGATGGGAGCTTGAAATCTCAAAGCACTTTCACTAAGCGGCGGATCCATCGACATCGGTGAGTTAGCACGATTCGGTTTCACTGAAAATGGGGTCGGCGGTCAGCTGGGCGAGCTACCAACACACGTCGGCTAGAAGGAAGAAGATGACCGATTCGCGGTAGCTACTGGCGATAACGGTTGAAAACAAGCTTGATTAGCATTCATGGATCTACTACGAATCTCTGGATTAAATTATTGAAAGATTCTTACGAAAGCAATTGTAATGGTGCTATGCTCCTTTTTTTGAGCTTTTGGCAAAGGATGAACTGGTGTGTCTCGGACTTGGTTTTTGGATGGAAAGAGTTCCTTTGGAGAGAGGTGAGTCGTTGAGAGCACAGGGCTGGATTTATAGATGAAGAGATAGCGGCACAAGGTTAGAAGCAGAAGCTAATTGCCTTGCGAGCTCTGTTCTTGGTGATGGGATGGCGCGAACCTTTAGGTGCTAGGACAAGGTAGGGCATGTAATGGACCGCCCTTTTTAGAGATGCGATATAAATCACCGTCTGACCACCGGGAGTTTGGCGTTGGTAACCAAGAGTACATTGCCGGGTAAAAAGCGAAATCAACGATTGATATTGAAATAATAAGCGCGGTGAGGTTTTTACAAAAGGCGCTTTATGCGCTTTCAATACATTACAAAAGCAAGCCCACGAAATGGCGAGCGGCAGATCAACACCAATTAGAACCAAGCACCATTGTCATCTCTGAAGTCTTGATATTCTCAGCTTCATGAAAGTCTATGGAAGGGGGTAGGAAGCAAGGGTGAGTACTAGGCGATACTCAACAAACCACACAGAACATTCTGAATATTACATGCGGATTCACAAAGGAAGGATCTGAGTTCATAATGGTTGTGGATGCGGTTTAAAGATTTCATTTAGTTACATTTGAAACACAAACCATAAATTAGCTAGCACGGGGGGTTTACTGTAAAAGTCCGGCACCGTCAAGTTTTAGTATTAAAACTAATTTGAGCTTAGGTCGGGTATCACCCCATATTGACTCGGCCGTTTCTAGGAAGCCTGGCGTAATCGATTACAATTTTAGTTGACTCTGCGGGCTTGCTCTGAGCTTTACCCACAAGATATCTCACGGTCTTTGGTGCCACGCGATCAACACGCATAACTTATATGCATGCGTGGGAGATAAGATGATCGTAGCGTTTATTGAACTTCCTTCTTTAGCTCCTATCCGATAGGCTATCCAAGATCCACAATATTCAGGACCCTTGGCGGCGTGGGAGACATGTTGAATATCGCGAGATACTGTATTGCTTAAACCGGTGAATAGCCACTCCATTCCGTTCGCCCGATTATTCTGCGATCCATTGCCTCGCTTCTACTTCCTATAGGCATTCCAAAGGAAGTGCAAAATACTAAACACGTTGGGCGAATCAACGGAGTTGACCGTCCCAACTCATGGTTGAGCGATTCTTGAAGTTATTTACTTTGCTCAAAGTGGTTAATCCTAATCGCCAAAGACCAAGCCAACATCCACACAATACCACAAGTAAACACCGTACCACCACCCTTCCATCCATTGGCTTGTCATCGATTGGGGATCGGACCGCAGCCACCTCTTGTGGTTAGTCAAATCTTGTCCCCCTAACGTAGTGATTTTAAAATCATCCTCCAAACCAATCCTTACGAGATTAAGCATTTGTCTAAAAGTAATAATGGTGTGAATTGCTACATCTACACGGGTTCAATATTTTATATCTTAAGGTTACAAAGGGATTAAGGCATAATAATGAGTCTAGTCATGGGAATGTATCTAATCATGTCATTCGAAACTACTGCATTTCTTAACTTCTAAAATATCAGTAAAATAATGCAGTACAGAAGATATATATATAAACTGTAATGGAACTGGGTCCAATATGTTCAAGGGGTGTGGCTTGCCTTGCGAAGCGTAAGGTTCTCCTACAGAATAGTCGACGCCCTGCGGTGTCCCGCAGCTCCACCACTCTCGTGCTTGATTCGGCGTATAGCTCCGGCTCCAATCTTGCTCGAGTAAGGTCTTTGGCGTCGAATCTAGCGTAAAAGCAAACCCGATAAATAAGCGAATAAAATAAATAAAGAAAATCGAAAAGGAAAAGCGGATCGGGGGCTAGGAAATAGTGAGAGAAGATTTTCTAGAATTTTTCAAATTTATTTTGGTAGAGCGGAGGTGTATTTGGGCTCGGCTGACTCGAAGCGGACAAGAAAATATATTTTGGGTATTTGTGGATTTTTGGGAATTTTGGGATTTTCACGGAATTTAAATTGCATTTTCGGATTTTATTTAGTTTTAAATCCGAAAATAGAATTCAAACACCGAAATAAAAAAAAAAAGGATTTTTCGTAGACGCCTGGTGATCGCGATTTTGGCCCATGACCTTTGCCAGCGCCGCAGCCCGAGATGGGCCCTGGCCCAATGGCCATGTGAAAGCAGTGGTGGCAATGAGGGACGGCTTACCCGAACCTGCAGGCCTGTGTATGAGCCCGAGACCTTGAAGAAGCGAGTGGTAGGCGTGGGAGCGAAATTTGTCGTAATGTTGGCCTTGGTAAGGTGAGCTTCGAGCCGGAGGAGGAAGATGAAGTGCAATCCGTGATTTAAGCGCATGGGGAAGAAATGGAGTGGCTAGGGAGCATGAGGAGCTCAAGGTGAGTTCGGGGTGTAGAGAAATGGCGGAGGGCGGCGGAGGGGCTCTCGCGACGGAGCCGCCGGAGGTGAGGGAGCGCTTTGGGCGGCGTGGAGAGGCGTCGGAGGAAAATGAAGTGGAGGATGGGTTGGTCCGGCGTGGGGAGCTCGAGGGTGAAAATGGCGGTGCTCGGGGTTTTATAGCGAGTTCGCGGCGAGGAGAGTAGGCGGTGGGGAGAGGGACCGGTGGCGGCAGGCGGAGGGAAAGCGAGGTGCAGTGGTGGCGGTCTGCAGGCGAGTAGGGAGGCTGTAGAGTGGCGGAATCGGCGTCTGTGTGAGAACTTTCCGTGTGGATGCCTGAACCAGTGAGGGAGAAGCGTGGTGTGTGGAAAGAAGTCCATGGCGTGGCGGTCTTCTTGGTGGTATGATGGCGAGTAGGGAGGGTGGGTAGGGTGGCGAGTCGTCTTGTGGTGAGAGAAAGCCCGAGGTATTGTGAAGCCTGAGGGGAAAAAGCAGTAGGCGAAGGCGCGTTCGGTAGCGAGCCAAGGAGAAAAGCATAAAAGGCCAAGAGAAGCGGAATTTGGAAAAAAAGTTTCCCGGAAAGGAAAGATTCGGAATAAAATCAAATAAATACGAATTAAATCCGCATAAAATCAGATAAAATTCGAAAAAGAACAAGGGAGGCAAAAGAAATCCATTTTTGAAATTTTGAGGTTATTTCAACCTACCCCACTTAAAATAAATCTCGTCCCCGAGATTCACTGCTCGTGGGAGAATAGGTTGGGAAATTCTGCTGCAGTTCTGACTCCTTTTCCCAGGTTGTCTCATCCATGGTGTGGTTCTCCCACAGCACTCGGCAAAATCTGACATTCTTGTTTCTGAGCTCTCTTTCGATTGTCTCAATGATCTTGATTGGTTCCTCAACGTATGTCAAATCATTACGCAAGTTGATTCCTTCCAAAAGTACTTGTTACGTATTTTGTCGGAGGCACTTCCTTAATGCGACACGTGAAACGCTGTGAATTCTTGACAATTCTGCACTTTCATTGTAACTTGTGAGGCTACTTCTCCAATCCTTATGATCCGATATGGCCCAATATATCTTGGTGCTAATTTTCCTCACGATCTGAAATCTGCGCCGGGTTTGAAAGGTGTCACCTTGGTAGACATAATCTCCAACACGATAAGCGATATCCTTAAATGTACATTGTCTGCGTAGCTCTTCCGCGTTCTGGGCAATCTTTAAATTTTACGAGATTATCCTTCGTGTGCTTACGCATCATGAGCAATCTGAGGTCCTAGGAGTTGCCTTTCCCTACTTGATCCAATTGATGGGGTTCTGCATTTCCTTCCATAAAGAGCTTCAAGGGTGACATTTTTAAAGCGGCTTGGTAGCTGTTGTTATAGGAAAATTCCATAAATGGTAGCGGTGGCCTGAGCTCCATAGGTTATAGCACATGCTCTTAACATGTCCTCTAGTATCGATTGGCTCTCTCATGCGCCCGATCATGCATGGATGATATCTTTGTCTTGAAGGTCGGTCTACATTCCCATGGCCTCGTGTAAGCTTTCGAATTTTGGCGTGGTGGGCTCCTCGATCGATACAATCTTCTTAGGGATCCCATGTAGCCTTACTATTTGGGTTAAGTATAGCTCTTGACTTGTCTTTTCCATAGGTTTGTAATTGGTATGAAGTGGGCGACTTTGGTTAATCTGTCAATTATTACCCAAATGGCATCATATCTGTTGGGTCTTGGGCATTCTGTGATGAAGTCCATTCAATTTCATCCCATTTCCACTCTGGGATTGGGAGTGGTTGTAACAACCAGTAGTCTTCTGGTGGTCTATCTTAACGACACACGTCACTGACATAAGACATGTTCGCGATGTCCTTCTTCATGCACAGCCACGGTATTCTTGTTTCAAATCTTGGTACATCTTAGTGCTTCAGGATGTATTGAGAGTTGGGATGAGTGAGCTTCTGCAAAATCAATCCTCTCATATCTTTATCCTCGGGAACACACACGGTTCTTGAGCAGGAGTATGCCTTGTCCATCTTGAGAGAATTACGAGGTGACTTTCTCCATCTCTTTTTCTTAGTAAATTGAATCCCGTCATCCTGCTTTTTTGTCTTGATCTGGTCCAATAGATTGGTGGAATCTAAAATCACAAATAAATCCTGCCTTTACTATCTGTAGATTCAATCTTTTCATATCTATCTGCAGCTCTGGTGGGACCTCCGTTATTTGGGCTATGTGATGACAGGCCTTCCTGCTTAAAGCGTCTGCTACTACATTGGCCTTTCCCGGGTGGTACTGGATATCCAAGTCATAGTCATTTATTAACTCTAGCCACCTTCTTTGTCGAATGTTCAGGTTTGGTTGAGTGAAGACATACTTTAGACTCTTGTGATCTGTGAACACTTCACATCGGTTCCCTAGCAAGTAGTGTCTCCAGATCTTCAGGGCGTGCACTACTGCTGCTAACTCCAGGTCGTGGGTTGGGTAATTTTCCTCATCTTGCCTTAGGTGGCGGGAGGCGTGGCGACTACTTTTACATTGCGTGCTGCGCATCCAAGGCCTCTCCTTGAAGCATCACAGTATATTTGGAAGTCCTTGTCTGGTTCAGGAAGTACTAACACGGGTGCGGATGTCAGTTTAGTCTTAAGCTCTTGAAAACTTTCTTTGCACTTTTCGGACCATTTGTAAGCTTGGTCTTTCTTGAGGAGTTGTGTTAAGGGTTTTGAGATCTTGGAGAATCCTTCAATGAATCTCCTGTAGTATCCTGCTAATCCCAGAAAACTTGACCACATGGCGGCGTTGGTTGTTTCCATTCCATTCTGACTCTTACTTTCTCGGGATCTACTTTGACTCATTCACGGGGTGATTATATGTCCCAGAAATGCTATTTCCCTCATCCAGAAGTCGCATTTAGAGAATTTGGCATACAACTGGTGATCTCTGAGTTTCTGTAATATGAGTCGTAGATGCTCTTGATGATCCTCTTCACATTTGGAGTAGATTAAAATGTCATCGATAAATACCACCAAAGCGGTCCAAATAATCCTTGCAGACTTGATTCATCAAATTCATAAAATATGCCGGTGCATTGGTGAGGCCGAACGGAACAACTGTGAACTCGAACAGTCCATATCTTGTGGTGAATGCTGTCTTCTCTCTGTCCTGTTCCCTGACTTTCAGCTGATGGTAACCTGTTCTCAGATCTATCTTTGAGAATATTTTGGCTCCCTGAAGCTGATCAAACAGATCATCTATTCTTGGCAGAGGATATTTGTTCTTGATTGTCACTGCATTTAATGCTCGATAGTCGACACAGAGTCTTTGACTCCCATCTTTCTTCTTGACGAACAAAACTGGCGAAGCCCAGGGTGAGACACTCGGTCTGATAAATTCTTTGTCCAATAGCTCATCCAACTGCTTCCTTAATTCTTTCAATTCTGTCGCTGACATCTGATATTGATGCTTGGTGATGGGTTTTGTCCCTGGTACCAATTCTATTGATAGCTCAATGCTCCTGTCTGGGGGTCTTCCGGGTAGCTCTTCTGGAAAGACATCGGGATATTCCTGAACTACTGGCACCTTGGTGACTTCTGACACTAGGGCATTGATAGCTTGTCTTTTCACTGACACCAACTTAGGATCTGTTGTCCTTTGTCACTTGTTGACCCTTGTCATTCATAGTACTATCGTCTTCCTTTCACAATCAATCGGCATTATCTTTGAGCTAACCGGTCCATTCGAGAATAACATCCAATTCTTCCATTTCCAACATTAACGGACTAGCTCTGGCCTGAATCTGCGTGAAGGGTTAACTCGAGTTCTCGCGCTTGAATCGAGTCATTAGTGACTACGGTGTTTGGGCATACAGGGTAGGCAGGAAAAATAGGGAAAACCATGCTTGGAAGCAAAAGCCAGCGAAATGAAGGAGTGGGTGGCGCTGGATCAAACAGAATCAAAGCAAGTTGAGATTGGACTTGGAACTTACCTGGATGATCACGTCTGTTGCACAGGCAATTGCTTGCGATCGTGGTTGATCCTTCCTTGGTATCCTCGGGATGCGTTCTGACTCTTGCTATTGGAATTCTGTTCAGTCTTCACAGGTGCTCGTCCTTGTAACATCCCTTGCTGTTGCGAAATTTGGGGTGCATGATCGGCGGTTGGCGTGATTGAGAAGGAAGAAACTTGTGCCTTAGCCGCCGGAGGGAGGTTTTTGCGTGGACAATCTTGTCGAAGTGTCTGGTACGGCGCGGTGAAACATATCTTGTATTTTCTTGGGGCGGTCCAAGCGTAGTGATTCTCATTGCAGATGAAGCACTTGATGGCCCTATGTTGAGTAGAGGTGGAGGCTGGTCTCGATCCACCTATTGCTTGCCTTTTTGCCGGAAAGCCCGGGATAGGTGCGGGCATCCTTCCCTTAAATGGTCCTTGACTCGGGGTCCTCATTTGTTGGGCCTTTCTCTTGCGGGTGTCTTCCAAATCGTTTCGGGCCTCTTCAGTGATGATTAGCTTATCAACCATTGTTGCAAAGTCTTTAAAATCCATTGCGGCTATATGGAATTTGAGGTTCTTCTGTAGTCCTTCCAAGAATCTTTCCATCTTCTTAGCCTCACTATCCACTTGCTGAGGCGTACTAGCCAAAGTTAAGCGGTGAAGATATTCCATCACCGTCCTTCCTCCTGGCGTGAAGCGAAATTCCCTTCTCTTGAGGCCATCGATCCGGCGGGTATATGCATTTTTACGACGCCTCTTGAATTCTTGCCGGTGATATCGACCATTTCTCTGTAGCCGTAATTCATCCACAGTTGCGGCCACCTTGCCCCTGCGGTGGGATGCCTCTGATACTGCTCTTTCTCGAACATGGTAGGAGATCCGGTTTCCTCCGGATGTCCCGGATCGATCATCGGTACCCGATGGCTCGGTTGGGTTAGAAGATTGGTGGCTGGTCTTTTGGAAGTCGAGACCACCTAACTCGCCATTGTTTCCCTCCGGATGGTGGTGTGGTCCTTGTGGCATTCCACGAGGTCTAGCGACTAGTTGTTCCATCATTCTTTCCATAAATTTGGGTTTGATGCCTTTTACTGCTGATACTGTTCCCTTCCATCATTGCTAACACTTGAGCCAACGAAGGTGTGTTCTAAGCGGTCTGCTTCCTCGCCGGCACCTTGGCCGGGACCTGGTGTTAACCATGGTTCTTGACTTCTTCTGATCTGTCGCGAGTTTTGGAGAATTAGAAGGTAAGTGAGAGTTAGAAGCGAGGTAAGGGTGGAGTGAATTGAGTTGAGAGGCCTAGAGCGAATAGAAGGAGTAATTTTGAGTTGGTTAGATTATCTGAGATATTTAGAACCAAACAAAATATCGAAATTAGGAACATAGTTTCTTAATTAGAGGATGGTTAAGTACACAATACCGTTTTAAGGTCAAGTGCGACCCATTTTACAATACCAAAAGTAAGCATCAACTAAAAGGGTATAACACTACTACTACCGCCAAACTACCATTGGAAGCGAGAGGCCGAGAGCGACAAGAACTGAAATCCTCCATCTCGACCTCCTCCGGGTCCTCCTCCTCGAGCTCCTCCATGCCGCCAGGCTCAGTGCTTTGGTGAGTAAGCCGGCTCCATCGGCTCGTCAGGTCGAGTCCACCACCATAGGTGGGGTGGAGGTGGAGGGTCAAAAACTCTGAAGGACCGTCAGCAAGCGACTCCTCCATCAGCGACTCTCCTCGGGAAAATCTGGTCCAACTCCTCGTGGAGATCTCGATGTCGTCCCAAGCGTGATGAAGCGTGAAGGTGAAAGGTGGCGCTCACGGACGAGCGCGTATAGAAATGTAGTCCACCTCGAGAAGGTGATCCGCCGTCTCGGAGATGTCGGATCGAGGTCGGCGGTGGAGAAAGAGGCAATAAGCTAACGGGCTCATTTGCCTCTGCGGAATGAGCGAGGCAGGTGGTGAACTCGACTGGTAGTAATCCACGAAGGTAGTGGCGCCCTCTGGCGGCATCTGAATGGCGTCGTACTCACGAGCCGACCCAGCAAACAAAGCGGCAGAACAGCGTCGGGCGAAGAAGCGGAAGGATAGATGATCACGGCAGCTCTGTCTTGACAATTGGATAGCTCCGTAAAACTCCTCATCGAGTGGAGAATACGGGCAAAACTCACCCAAACACCAGTCTTTGAGCATCCTCCACGAGGCGAAGCCCAAGCTCAGAAACATCGGGTCGGAAGCTGGTGCTGCACCATCGCAACCACGCATAAATTTTGAAGTTAGTAGAGAATCGAAATCTCAAAAAAAAATTTTTTTTTTGAAGAAAGACTTTAGACACGGAAGGAGAAGGTGAGAACAAGAAAGGGAGCAGCAAATATGCTTAAGTATGTTTGTAAAGTGTTTTGTTAAGGTTTAAATAACCCTTTTTTTTTCTTTTACACGATTTCCTAAGCCACCTTAAGGTTTTGATCTACTGGTCAAACCTTGGCTCTGATACCACTTGTGACGGACCGCCCTTTTTAGGGGGTGCGTATAAATACCGTACAGCCACCCAGGAGTTTGGCCGTTGGTAACCAAGAGTACATTGCCAGGTAAAAGGCGAAATCCAACAGTTGATATTGAAATAATAAGCACGCACGGTGAGAGTTTTTTACAAAAGGCGCTTTATGCGCTTTCAATACATTACAAAAGCAAGCCCACGAAATGGCGAGCAGCGGATCAACACCAATTAGAACCAAGCACCATTGTCATCTCTGAAGTCTTGATATTCTCGGCTTCATGAAAGTCTATGGAAGGGGGGGTAGGAAGCAAGGGTGAGTACTAGGCGATACTCAACAAACCACAGGGAACATTCTGAATATTACATGCACGGATTCACAAAGGAAGGATCTGAGCTCATAATGGTTGTGGATGCGATTTAAAGATTTCATTTAGTTACATTTGAAACACAAACCATAAATTAGCTAGCACGAGGGGGTTTACAGTAAAGTCCGACACTAAGTCAAGTTTTAGTATTAAAACTAATTTGAGCTTAGATCAAGGTATCACCCCATATTGACTCAACCGTTTAAAGGAAGCACGGCGTGTCGATTACAATTTTAGTTGACTCTGCGAATTGCTCGACTTTACCCACAAGATATCTCGGTCTTTAGTGCCACGCGATCAACACGCAACTTATATGCATGCGGCGGACCGAGATGATCGTAGCCGTTTATTGAACTTCCTTCTTTAGCTCCTATCCGATGGGCTATCCAAGATCCACAATATTCAGGACCCTTGGCCGGCGTGGGAGACATGTTCGAATATCGCGAGATACTCTGTATTCTAAAGCCGGTGAATGGCCACTCCATTCCCGTTCCTTTATTATTCTGCGATCCATTGCCTCGCTAGCTACTTCCTATAGGCATTCCAAAGGGAAGTGCAAAGTACTAGGCCACGTTGGAGCGAATCAGCGGAGTTGACGAATCCCAACTCATGGTTGAGCGATTCTTGAAGTTATTTACTTTGCTCAAAGTGGTTAATCATGTCGCCAAAGACCAAGCCAACATCCACACAATACCTGGTAAACACGTACACCACCCTTCCATCCATTGGCTTGTCATCGATTGGGGATCGGACACGCGGCCACCTCTTGTGGTTAGTCAAAATCTTGTCCCCCTAACAATAGCGATTTTAAAATCATCCTCCAAACCAATCCTTACGAGATTAAGCATTTGTCTAAAAGTAATAATGGTGTGAATTGCTACATCTACAGGTTCAATATTTTATATCTTAAGGTTACAAAGGGATTAAGGCATAATAATGAGTCTAGTCATGGGAATGTATCTAATCATGTCATTGAAACTCTGCATTTCTTAACTTCTAAAATATCGGTAAAATAATGCAGATCTGAAGATATATATATAATTGTAATGGGCCCGGGTCCAATATGTTCAAGGTGTGGCTTGCCTTGCGGGCGTAAGGTTCTCCTGAGAATAGTCGGCGCCTGCGGTGTCCCGACGGCTCCTGCTCCTCGTGCGGCTCGTATAGCTCGGCTCCAAAATCTTGCTCAGGAGTAAGGTCTTTGGCGTCGAATCTAGCGTAAAAGCAAACCCGTAAATAAGCGAATAAAATAAATAAAGAAAAGAAAATCGAAAAGGAAAAGCGGATCGGGGATAGGAAATAGTGAGAGAAGATTTTCTAAATTTTCAAATTTATTTTGGTAGAGCGGAGGTATGTTGGGCTCGGCGGCTCGAAACGGACAAGAAAATATATTTTTGGGTATTTGTGGATTTTTGGGAATTTTTGGGATTTTCCTGGAATTTAAATTGCATTTTCGGATTTTATTTAGTTTTTAAATCCGAAAATAGAATTCAAACACGAAATAAAAAAAAAAAAAAGGATTTTTCGTGGGCGCCACAGTTGATCGCGATTTTGGCCCTTGCAGTAGCTGCCACATGTGAGATGGGCCTGACCCAGCCACCCTTGTGGCAAAAAGTGGTGACAATGGGACCGGCTTACCCGGTAACCTGGTAATGTTGTGAGTATTGAACCAGCAACCTTGAAGCGAGTGGTGACGGCGTGGGGGTAATGTCGTCGGTGGTAGGTTGAAAGCTTCGGGCACGGAAGGAGGAAGATGAAGTGCAATCCGTGATTTAAGCGCATGGGGGAAGAAATGGAGTGGCTAGGGAGCATGAGGAGCTCAAGGTGAGTTCGGGGTGTAGAAAATGGCGGAGGAGGCGGCGGAGGGGCTCGGCGGCGGAGGCCAACCGAGTGAGGGAGGCGCTTTGGGCGCGGCGTGGGCGTCGGAGGAAAATGAAGTGGAGGATGGGTTGGTCACGGCGTGGGGAGCTCGGGGTGAAAATGGCGGTGCTCGGGGTTTTATAAGCGAGTTCAGGCGGGAGGGTGGAGCGGTGGGGAGAGGGACACGGTGGCGGCCAGGCGGAGGGAAAAGCGAGGTCGAAGCGGCCTTGCAGCGAAGCTGAGGCGGGTAGGGGAGGCGTAGAGAGTGGCGGAATCGTGTGCTGTGGAACTTTCCGTGGCGGCGATGCCTGACCGAGCCGAGGCGGCAAGCGTGTGAGAAGAAGTCCATGGCGTGGTGGTCTTTGCGTGGTATGATGGCGAGTAGGGGAGGGTGGTAGGGTGGCGAGTCGGCGTCTGGTGGAGGAAACGGCTGGCCGTATGAGCTTGAGGGGAAAAGGCGGCGGCGTTAGTGTGTAGTGCGAGCCAAGGAGAAAGGCGCAAAGGCCAAGAGGAAAGCGAATTTGGAAAAAAGTTTCCGGAAAGGAAAGATTAGGAATAAAATCAAATAAATCTGAATTAAATCCATAAAATCAGATAAAATTCGAAAAAAAGAACAAGGGAGGCAAAAGAAATCCATTTTTGAAATTTTGAGGTTATTTGAGGGCATGGCGCAGCGTGAGTGAGAACCTGGTGGCGAGAGCTCAGCGTGTCCAAGACCATCGTGGCCGAGACGGACGAAGTCCTGAGGCAGTGGCAGCAGCTCACGATTGGTGTGCGATCAACAGAGTTGAGCTTAAGCTTGAGCCAGCGAGCGGAGGTTGAAGTAATGCTGGCGAGGCTGGCAAATGGGACCAAGACACTTGGGACCCAGCGATGAGAAGGCGAAGTGAAATCGGAGCTCGGCTAGAAACGGATCGAAGTTTAGTGCTCGATTCAGATACTGTCTGTCGGAAATTTTTAAAATTTTTCTAGGAGATTTTGGGTAATTTTCCGAGCACTATATAAGTTTGGACAAAAATATGATACAGAATTTATAACAATTACGACAATGTATGATGCTAAGATTTCACTCTCGGTTTTTTAAATTTTACGAGAGTCCATAACTTATCAAAATTTTCTGAATTTTTTTGTGAGTTAAGTTCATCTACATAGTTCTACATTAAAATTTTAAACTCTAAATAATTTGTATTTGATTTAATAAAATTCTGTCATTACGATTCTTGAATTTTTAGCTTTTCGGTAATTGAATTTTTACATATAATAAACCTTGTTATTAATTTATAATATTTTTAATTTTGATTTTTAAGGATTATATAAAATTTTCAAGTCGAAATGATGTAATATAATTTTTATTAAATTAAACCTTCGTCACTATTGTTAGTCAAGGCTCATTAAATACCTTCTGTTCACATTTCTTTGTTTGATATGACTTTTGAAATTCATCATAGAGTCACTGAGGTCTCTGAAATTAAATAAAATTTTATTTATTTTATTGTTATATATTTTATTCTTTTTTCTTTATTAGTTAAGTGTATATTAAAGCATTTTCCATTGAAGAAAAAATCAAGATAATCTAGGAAAAGTCCATAAAATATATAGAAATTCAGAAAAATCATCAATGAATACAATTATATGTTTAATATTTAATTCATCATTATATTGTGTTTTGTGATGAAGAAAAAAATTATTAAATTGAAAGATTTCTTAAGAACTAAAATTCAATATAATTTACGATTATATGGAATTTTGAAGTGAGCTTATATTTTCAGATTTTGTTTGATATGAAATTTTATTTTGCAGCTCATTCTTTCATTAAGTTTTGATTTCAAGATATTGAGGTAAAAGGTATTATTTTAAACCATATTCCTAATTTCAATTCACAGTTTTTATTTAATTTCAACTACAAATTTTATTTTTAAAATTTTTGGGATGTTACATGTCACGTTCGGACTATTGCAGGACAAGTTCTTGATGTGCAGAGGAACATTGAAGAAAACAAGAGAGTAGAGAGAGAAAAAAGAGGAGAGGAAAAGGGAAAAAAAAAGAAAAAAAAGTAGAAAAAATTGAGAAAATTTTGAGAGATTATTTGTGGTTGTGCTTTCGTGTAAAGGGATCTTTATGTGTGTTCTGCATTCCTAATTTAACGAAAAACCAATGAGTATGGATTCCAATCAACAAGTGGCTTTGACGAGAGTCAATATGTACTAGAGGCTGATAAGTATTCTTATATTTTTGTTCTCATTCTCGTTGGGCATCACTCCTCGATTGAGTCAGCTGCTCGCCGTGAAAATTTGTGTTCTCATTCAAGTTGTAATACATTCATTTTGGAATTTTGATGTATACTACTCTGCTTTTTAGCGGGAGAATTCCATTTCTACTGGGCATAACGGAGTTTACTTGATTCTCGTCGTTGTGAATTGCTAGCACTACATGCATTTATACATTTTGTCGAGGCCGTTGATGGATTATTGAAGCTGATATATCCATGGAGCAGTTAGTTCTTCGATGGTCGCATGCATGCAGCCATGGAATCAGTTGCAATGTAGGATTCATTTTTGTGTTCATTCCTATTACGTGCATGTGAGATTCATGCGTTTTATGGAACCTCATGAAACCTCTGAGTGAAACCTATTTGAAATCTACATGTGGCGCGATTTCACCAATGCGAGGCTAAGTTTTATCGATCAGGCTAAGTTTCACGAAGTTTCAATTACAAGTTTCTAGCGTTGCACACTTAGGTTTTATGATTTTTGACAAATTAGTTCCACTAAGTTTCATAGTGTTCTGATAAGTTTCACGACATTTCACAAATATATTTCATATTTCAAATGAAACATATCTATCAAATTATGTTTGTGAAACTGAAATATTATGAAACTTATAAATACACTCTGAAACCTGGTAAAACTTAAGCGTGAAACAATATGAAACCTATTTAAATGAAACAACATGAAATCTATCTAGATAATTAAAACTTAACTGTGAAACATACTATACCGTGCAGTAGTACCACTCAAATAAAAAGCGACCCAAGCACACATCCAAAAAATATCATTGCTCTGTTTTCTTTAGGTTAGCGTGTTTTGCTAGTACTTCTTACTGGCTTTAGGGTTTGATTGGTCGATTCCACTTGACACTCGATCGTATGTCCTGCCTGTGATCATAAAATAAGGAAAGTATCTAACAAGTGGAGTGGGTATCTTGAATTCCGCCTAAAATAAATGTTCACGATTTGCTAGTACTCTCCGTTTCTTTGTGCCGTAAGACGTATTTTGATCACGCATGGAGATTATCAAAGTTCTAAAACAAATAGAATATTAGAGAAAATGATCATAATGTCCCTTCCTAGTGTTAATGTTTTGGAATAAGAGAGATAATGTCACTACAAGCAAAACACCCTTTAACAACGGATACATAGCAACACATGATGTTATGCGTTGCAAACAGCGAGGTGGCAGCTTGCAAGCGTTGCAAGCATCATCCGTGAGGTTAAACAACGGATACATAGCAACACATGATGTTATGCGTTGCAAATATGAGATATGGCAACTTGCAAAAGCGTTGCAAGCATCATCCATGGGGTTAAGCAACTAGTGGCAACATTTGTCAACTGTTGCAAGAATCATCTGTAGAATACCTTTGTTTTTTGGCGGATCCATATTAGACCATTTTGTTTCACGGCGTGAACCTTTGTTTTTTTGGATTGCGTGTAGGCTTCTGGTGTGCAAGTGTAGGCTTCGGTCAAGCGACAAAATATTTTCAATAGAAAAGGAGAAGATGGGGCTTGAACCCAAGACACAGCGGCGATCATCGCATCGCACTAACCTTTGATCGGCGCCAGCGCTAACCAACCTCTTCACGAAGAAAGACTTATGCGATTATACTGAGAGCTCAAAAGGGTAAGAGACAAAACATAAAGAGGCATTCCTGCTCCGCTTAGCCTTCCAAAGTAGGGGTGGGCATTTTAAAACCGAAACGAAAAACCGAACCGAACCGATTTAACGAAAATTTTGGTTTTTCGGTTTTCGGTTCTGATTCGATTTTATTTTGATGCAATTCGGTTTTTGAATTACGGTTCGGTTTTTATCGCCACGAACTGAATAAAGCCGACTAGCAAGAGATTTTATTACTCCTTGATTCTTGTCCCTCCCTGAAGCCAATCCGCCACGCCATTGGCCCATCCCCTCATAGCATCGCATCACCGCATCGGCCTAGGCACAAGCACACCCCTTGAGGCCACTGAGCTCGACCTCCAGACTCGAACCGACCGCACTTCCAAAATACCGGCCGAGCAAACCTAACCCCAACCCATTCACACTTTCTCCACCTCCCCGCCCCCTCATGGAACCCTAGCTCGGCGCCATGGACAACCACGACCTCGCCTCGCCTCCGCCCCCAAGCATAGCAGCTTGCATAAGAACCCAGCCGCCATGCTATACCGCCTTGAAACAATGGCAACCACGACTATGACTCGCCCCAATACATAGCGTGGCGGAAGCGAAACCTCGCCGCCGCCTCCCAGCGACCACCACTCCTCCACCCCTCGCCGCCGCCGCATCCGACTCTCGGACCCGACTTCCTCCCCCGCTCCTTGATCGTCGCGAGTCGGGCAGTGGCGCCCACAGGTCTCCGTCGATCCCTGCCGCCCCGTGTGCCTCCCTCTCTGCCACTCGGCTTGGCGCCTCCAAGGGCCGCCAACATCAAAGCGGAGATCCCATTGTGGAGCCGTTCTGGTGGTACCGAAGTCACGACATTGGTATTTATGCCTATACTCGCCACTTTTATCTGTTTTAGCCTGCAAATTATTTTAAATTCGACAGATCTACAAGCGTTCTCTAATTGTGAATTAGTTGTAATGTTGTCAAGTAGACTTCTTGCAGTGTCCAATGATATACCAATTTTTTATGGAATTTGGTAAAAAGGTAGCCGTTCCTTTTTATAATTCAATACCATGTGCGTTTGAAATTACAGATGTGCACTACACAAAGCTGGCAACATTTAGTTTGAAAAAAAGAAAAAAAGAACTGGCAACATTTACCATGTATTATTGGCAGACTATTTATGTTTGGTTCTTTTGCAAATCCTCATGTGGGGATACTGGAATAAATTATCAGGTTTGACGTTGTGAACTTTGTATATATAATCTAATCTGAGATGTAGGAGCTGAGGGCACCATTTGATGGATTTGGTTGTACAGTATTGTGTGGTAACAGGGGCCAATCTAGAATCAACAAAGTGCACATCAAGCTTATGTAGAAAGCCTTGTGATATTTTGACAGAATAAGAAGATTATAGGAGTGGCTAAAGCAACATGACAAAATTTTGGCATAAAAACAACTAAATCTTGTCTATAATCATACTTTTTGTTATCTGGGACTTTAATATTGCACTTGAACTGCACTATCATCAAGTTGTGATAGACTGATAGTACGATCAAAGAGCACACACTCAGAAGCTAGTGCTAGTTTTAGCAGCCTGGGATTATGATTGTCCGTGAAGAATGTGCTTGTTCTTCTTTTGTTCTGTTCTCAGAAACGGCTATGTGGATTACTGGGGATATTATCTTGCATAGGCAAGAAGAATATCAAAAAGTATATGGAGACACACGGTGGATAAGTTTGAAGGATGTTCCAGTTTTAAAAATTCAAAGGCAGCGATATAGATTGTACTTAGTATATAAGCAAGTAAGCAACATACTGTCAAAATTTGCAGCTTTGTCTGATAAACTAAGTTACTATTTAATGGGTTCAAGAAGTTTACTTTATTATTTGATTTCATAACTACAAGTTATATTTCCGTTTCAGCAATGTTAACTATCGAGGATGATGAGTTCTGGAAAGGAGTTTCTCCAGTGGAGTTTGGACCACTGCCAGCACTTCAGGATGCTGTCACTGTTGTTGGTTACCAAATTGGTGGAGATACGATCTCAGTGACAAGTGGTGTAGTATCTAGGATAGAAATACTTTCATATGTTCATGGTTCAACAGAGCTTCTTGGTTTACAGGTATTTTGATTCTAAGCTCTTTGCATGCTTTTAGTTATCTATATTTTGCATATTGCAGACATATTTTTCCTTTTTATTCATCAAATTATGAGTACTTTGTTTTACAAATAGCTTTTGGCCTTCTTATTTCCATGTCTTTGATTAATGCCTTTACTCTTTGCAGCCTGCTCATGAGAAGAACGGTGTTGTTGATTCCCAATGGATTGTACACCAAGTGGTTCCTTCTCTCGGGAAACAGGTAAGAATGAAAAGAAACAATACTTTTGAGTATCAGATCCTAACATAACAACTGAGTTTGCACTTAATGTCAACTCCCTCCCCCCCTTGGCTACTGAAAATTCACAGGGGCAGTCCGAGCATGGAAGGGCACCATGGGAAGGGCAAGAATTCAACAACTTCTTAAAATCTCTTGTCTCATATAGGTGTGTATCAGGCTACACTTTTGTTACTGAACTTTATTGTCGCTTCTTGAGGTAAGAAGGCGTTGCGGAAAGAATGGGGTATTTTTCAGATAAGAATGGCGAAAAGAATGCCTTGACCCGTCGGAGGGGCTCCCCAGTGTCATCGCAAGGAAAAAGGCTGTTCTAGTGGTCGTTGAGCTATATTTGTACTAGTTTAGATTTTAGATTAAAGCAGAAGCTTCCACATCTCTTCCAGTCTTCCTGCCATTTGAAAGGGTGGGGTGGAGGTGAATAAAAAATGTGGAATCTTAGGACAAAAGTCACAAAGGTGTACTAGCCAAAAAGATCTACTTCATCATCAAGATGGCACTGTGACCAAAAAGCTCGAAATCTAGTGAACTATGGAGGGCTTGCGCCTGTTTCTTGTCCTTTTGGCTTAGTTTGGCTTAATGTTTGATTACTGCGGTGATATGCAGAGGCTACCGAAGGTCCAGCACCTGGTGCGGTCTCTCACAGTGGAGAACGAGAGCCTCCGTGAGGTGATAAACATGTTCTTAACGTTATACCTTTCTTCAAGTATTCTACTGCCAAATTTGCTAAATACTGTTGGAATTTGTTTTAGCTGTGAGCAGGAGATGCGGGCTTTGCAGAGAGCTTGCACTGCTCTGTCAAAAGAAAACAACAAGCTTGAGTAAAGTACAATCTTATTTCATTTCCCCTTTTTCTTTTATGTTCCAAATAGGTATATGGTCCACTGAATGGTAGTATCTATTAGGCGGAATGGCTTATGAAAAAGTTGTCTTGTTTGTTTTAGCTTAAAGGCGTAATTGAGAGGTTTTAAATTGCTAGCAAGGGAGTTTTTAAGCCTCCAAATGTATTGGTCCATACAAGCTCATTGATCTTTTTGTAGGCGCTTTAGTTTATAGGCTATCCGAGCCTCAGTTGCTATCTGATGGTGTACAGGTTGGTCGTTTAGTGTCATTCTGTCCCTCTTATCTACCATTTTAAATTAGAAATGGGTAACAAGGCTGATGGGCACTGCGATGTCAGATGTAGATTTCTCTAGTGTTTGGCAAAACCTCTGAAGAAATCTTGGGTCTCAAATCCAGCGGACCGATGGGCTGATCAGATATTAATTCCACATGTGACTGGATAGAAATGCTGGATCAACCAACATCAACTCATTAGAGGCAGCATTTACTACATAAAATACTTGTCGTTTTAAAAATAGAGA